>PITA01021795.1:0-7500 GCA_004023965.1 Spilogale gracilis | reverse complement strand
TCCATTTTTTGCTTGTTTCTCTTAGGTGCCATCATTGTAGTGGTGGTTAGTGTAGAAGATTCTTTGCCTTTTGTGGGATGCTCATAAATTATCTTTAAATGAAGTCTTAAAATATCACTAAGTCTGGAATACTTCTAGTTCCTCCATAAAATTCATATAGCTTCATACAGGCTTATTGTTAAAGAAATAATTTTCATCATTTTTTTGGCATTGGCCCAAGCAGGCCAATGAAACAGACATTTCCTGTTCTTGGAACTATTACGAAAGTAATTCCCATGCTTCCGTCCATCCAGTTCACTTACTCTTCCCAGTGGAAAAGTCATTGCTTATCTGACTGGGAAGATTAGGAAAAGAGTATGCAAAAACATGATCCTGGCTTCAGAATCTTATATAGGGTTAATCCATTATTAGAATTTCCAACATTGGGGAACAAAATAGTGGTAGGGATAGTAAGGCCTGTGCTTCTGACTGTGGCTTGGAGAGTTATTTAATTCTGAGAGAAATGTACAAAGAATCCTATTATGGTCATATTTTCAATTCACCTTTTCTAATTCAACTCTCATCAATAAAGCTTATAGTTTGATATTTATTTGCTAACTCTTATGTATTTTTCTCAATTAATTCTTAAACACCTTGGAAAAGGGTGTCATTTATTGGCAGCCAATTCCAGTAATTACCAATATTGCTGTTTCTTCTTCCAATTATTTCTACCTTATTGTATGGCTCCTGGCTCCTAATCATCATCATCATCATCATCATCATCATCATCATCATCATCATCTAAACATTGTCAGCAATTTTAAAAGTCATCTCGCATGTTCTCAGAGAAATGTATAGGGAATATGGTAAAGAGTACTGAATATTTCATTTCTGTGAGGTCTAGAAGCTTGATTTCCCTGTAGACCTAATTTCTTTCAAACACAGAATATTAGTGCTAGCAGAGTTGAGGTGACAAGGAGATATATTCAAGTACAGAAAGCCATGATCCACTCAATGAACATTCCTGGGCAGTTCACCTCCTCCCTCCTCCTGCATAAACAAACAAAAGAGGATTTTGATGAAGTATGTATTTCCAACTTAAATCTTTGTTCCTAGAATGCAATTTGACTTTTGGGCCTACTTCATCAGGACTATCATCATGGCTGGAATGCAAGAAAGAGTAATAAAGCCATAAGGATGAATGAGATGCCTGCTCCAAATAGTCCAAGTTGTTTTATGGCTAAAGACAAACTGATTTTATTGATAAAACTACTTAGATGGAGAATCTTGCTGCTTAGATTGATTCTAGTAATTCCATCTTTCATATGTGGTAAACATGATCTAAGTTTGCAAATATGTGGGTTAACTGACTGACCTTCCTTAAAGGTAATCTTTGGAGGAAAAAAAAATTTTCCCACACTTAACTGTGTAAGCTAGCATTTCCATCAACTGGGAACTTCTTTTTTATCTTTGCTTTGCTTCTCTTCATTAGGCTGTAAATGATCTCATGTGATCTCACAGGCAGAAGAAGGGGCACAATCTAAGAGTTTTCAGGTTATGTTGAAAACAAACCAAGTAAGCAAGCATAAATAAATCAGATATTTAAATTCTAATTGATTGTGACATCCAGAGCCTGTCTCTTTCAGCTACAATTTTCCTCAAGGTGGTTATTGTATTCCAATTTGATTTAAAAGAGAAAAGAAGTACCTGCCTATGTGTGCTGGGGGAGGTGTGGATTTCTTCAGACAAGGCAGTCTTTTCTCCTCTACAGGAGGGAGGAAGGGAGGAGAAAAGACCCCTTTTCTCTGTTGAGTCACCACACCCCTTACATAGATCCTGTTCTAAACAAAGCCTGGGCTTCTGCAGCTATTGCTTTCCCCAATACACCAAAATTTATTTTAACAATAATTAAAACCTAATTAAAACTATCTGCTTTACTGCCACAGTGGTCTTCCAATGCCCTAGAAAGACACAGAGCCTGCTCAGAAAGGGACTGGAAAGCTGAAGGCAAGGCATGGGAACTCCGCAGCTCTTCATATCCCAGAAAGAAGCAGGAAGAAAGGTTAATGTTATTGAAAAAACCCAGAGACTGAAGACAGGTGTTAGGACCCAAGGCAAGATTCGAGACTGTGGGAGATTATGTGCTGGGAATGAGGGTATATGCTGGTCTCCAAAGAGCCAGCCAGCCGACCTGACCTATTTGCTCCACAGGAGTGACCGTGTTATTACTTGCGGTTTAGTGTGTCAGCCTCCATGCTTACTGAACCCTGGATGCTGAGGGCTACGGACTACGTGGCAAACCTGGCTCACTTAGATTGGTGGTTTAATTTTCCTGCTGCTCTCCAGAGAGTCTATTTCTAGACTGTAGCATATTTATTATGAATATTAAGTGATAAAACGAGCTGTATTTGAGAAAAGAGTCATGCCCACTGAAAACTCCATGTTAATTAGCTGCAAATAAAACTCAAACATCTCTAGGAAACCTCATGTTTTATATTCTATCAGCCGTTAGGTTTCTGTTTCCCCATCACTACAGAGCCACAGGGTGAAGAAATTTCTCTTTTAACGTATGTAGTAATATTTTCAAACAGACTCTTTGTGCCACTACATTCCTCGACTTAAAAACATTTAAGAACATTCTAGCAATCATGAGGAAATAGGAGGCACAGGAGCACGTGCACCATGAAATTTTATGGAGGCACCGAATTTCATTTTAAGCAAATTTGACTGAAGCCTTGACATCAGCATATTAATAAAAAGAAAAACCTTTTCTGATTTCAGCTCAGTTACAAAAGCCCAAATGATCAAAAGGAAAGTAGCAAAGAATATGAGGTGTGCATGTATGTATTTCTGGTGTGGGAGCAGGGGGTATAGAAGAGACAATGGGAAGGGAGGGATACTGGAAGGAGAGAGGTAGAAATGTACCGGAAAACACACCACCCAGAAATACTGCTTTTGAGTAATAATGCCTACTATAAAAATACTGACAAAAGGATTTCACTAACAAGATTTTCCCCTTAAGATCATTTTTCTCTAGAATGTAACATCCTTAAATTAGAGAAGGTAAGAGTATTATAAAAGAGAATACCTAATTGGAAAGTGAAAACAGGGTAAAAAAAAATGTAAATCAAAACTCCTTAAGACTCCTAATTTATGTGTCAGCCTTTTAGAAATCCAGAGACATGGTTAAAACTTCTTTACTTACAAAATATTTTCAGCATAAAATGTTTAATAAGACTTCCTTGAGAACCTCAGAAACCTGGATCTCCCTGGCTATTATGTGCTAATTTATAAAGGAGTCTATTTTTCAGTTAGTCAACTGCAAGTTTGAAAACTCATTTACTATACACACTATACTGAGAGAAATTGCTAAAATGACTGGTCCCAGTTACCAAGGTAGTGACAGTCTGACAGGTAAAAGCATAGTCAAGTAGTTCTCTTCATATTCTGGGCAATCTCTTTGGATGTTTGGCTGGTTGGTTGAGTTAGGTTGCTCTTACCTCTTGCTATGCAATAGGAAAATAAACATAATTTGAACGTCTATGAGGCTTCCACTTTTTAAAGGTACAAGTGAAATTCCAGTACCTGAAAAACCGAAGTTCTCTTAGCACCTACCACCTGGGGGAAAGCCAGAGTCCACAGATATTCTCTTTCACATTACTTCCCAATCTCAGAACTCCTTATGTGTCCCTGCCTGGGCCTCTCTATTCTATCCTTAGGGGTAGCAGGAAGACCCTTCCTTCTGACCCCATCTCTGGCAGCCGGCCAGTTCTCCCACCCTGGCAATAACATCCTATGAATGGGCACTTTAAGAGCACCCTTGGACCCAAGGTGTAATGCCATGCTTTCCTCATGAGCCACTGATCTTTATGATGACACTGCCACCCCTAGCCCAGCCTAGTCCTCCTGTTCTTCCTTTTTCCCTATGCATGAGGGACACGGTAACTTTTCACAACATCTGAGTGAAGGTCCAGATACAGGGGAAGGGAAGCACATGCAGAGGTTAATTCCCAGCAACTATTAGAGACAGCTGTTGCTAGAGCCCTTTGGTTGTCACAGTTCCTTAAAGGTTGCCTCCTTGCCTCTCCTTATGAGAACAGTAAGTTTTCTTCCCTAGTGTTTCTTCAAGACACTAGAGGAAAAAGGGACAAAGTCTCAGAGACAAGACCGAAAGAAATCAGTCCTAAGGAGATGAAAATATCCCCATCTCTCCTCCAGACTAAGTATTCATTCTTGTGAATGACAGCTCCATCAATGTTTAAAGTTTTGCAAATTCTGGGCTTTTGGTCTTGAATTTACCACATATAGAAGTGATTTATCGTTCTTTCCCTAGGGTGAAGTGATGATGATCCCTACATGTCTTTTCCAAAGTCTCTGGGTCTCAGAGCCTGACCAACTCCAAGAAGCTACTCAGTGTAAGACTCAAGATATATTTCCAAAAAAGCAAGAAGCAGTTTGTAGACATCCAAATCCATACTTAGAAAAGAAACATTTTTTTTTTCAGAATAAGCAGCCTACAGAAATGCTATTCTGCCTACCACATAGATGACCTTTTCCATGATCACCCAGAACAGTTTAGCTCCTCCTAGCTACAGCTTCTCAAACACCTCCTTTTCTAATTACAACCTGTGATTTAGATTTGCATAACTGAAAGGCCCAGGCAATGATTTTCTTCAAAATACAGAAATAGTTGGCATCAACATTGTATTCAAGTTCCAACTTTTAGCAGAAAAGAAACACTGCTTGCAAATTTAAAATGACCTTTTCTCCATCCCAAGTTTTGGCACTTCCACCAATGTTTCCAACAGCCTAGGACCAGCTCTCCATGGAGCTCAAGCTCAAAGCACGATGTGCTTTTCAACACTCTCTTGAGCAGCCTCTGCAAGAAGATAGCCCAAGAAAGGGAACTCGGCCCTGAGGTGATGGCAGTGGAATCACTTTCATATCTTTTTTTATGAATTGCTTTTTTTCTACATAGTCAGCAAGTGACCTTCTTAGAAAGTACCCAATCTAATCCAGTTGAATAATAATAACAGCAAACAGCTAATAAGTTACTATGAGCCATGCACTATTCCAAGTTCCCGACACAGTCTGATTGAGTCTTCAAAACAACTCTATTGCATATGCTACACACACACACACACACACACACACACACACACACACACACACACACACCAACAGCGCATCTTATGGGAGATTAAATGATTTGCCCAGATGATACAGGGTAGAAATAGCAGAACAGGCATTTGACAATTTGGCTCCAGATTCACTTTTTAAAAAAGATTTTTGTTATTTATTTGACTAAGAGAGAGAGAGAGAGAGAGAGAGAGAGAGAGAGAGAGATGGAGATTATATATGTGCATGAACGGGGGGGGGGGCAGAGGGAGAGGGAGAAGCAGACTCCCTGCTGAGCAGGGAGCTCAATGTGGAGATGTGGGTCTGGATCCCAGGACCCTGGGATCATGACCTGAGCCAAAGGCAGATGCTTAACCTACGGAGCCACCCAGGCACCAGATTCATTTTCTTAACCACTCCACTCCACTGCCTCATGAGATTGAATGTCATACTACCTTTCATAATTTCCTGATTTAAAAAGTGACCAAACAGACTTGGAGTAGTTCAGCCACAATCCAACTGTGTTCATTTACTACAGACAGCTTCAGAGACACTCTAACCCACATTTGTAGCACACACTTGTCGGAGGAACACAGTTACTACATGCATCCTCTTTGTTGGCATCATTATCACCAGTCACCCACATAGCAATTACTGTTTGTGGGGCCTCTACTGGTCCTAGGCACCAGCCAACTGCATATGATGACTAGTATCATATAATGTTCACAAGCCCACAGGTGCTACTATTATTCTCCTTTTGCAGAATAAGAAACGAGTATCTGAGAGATTAAGTAACTTGCGGAGGGTCATGTGGCTATTGATTTGAGAACCAAAATTTGAACCACGCAGTTAGATTGCAGACTCAATGCTTTCCGCTCCGTGTGCTATACTACCTCCTAGGAATCACTGTTATTCCAGAAAGATAGGATTTGTTGTGAATCCCTGTGGTGCGGTGAGGTCACTCAAATTATTTTTAAAAATGAAAATTCACTGAGGTGCCTGGGTGACTCAGTAGTTAAACATCAGCCTTCAGTTCAGGTTATGATCCCAGAGAGCCGGGATCAAGTCCTCCATCAGGCTTCCTGCTCAGCAGGAAGCCTGCTTCTCCCTCTCTCACTTCCCCTGCTTGTGTTCCCTCTCTAGCTGTGTTTCTCTCTGTCAAATAAATAAAAATAAAATCTTTAAAAAAAATGAAAATTCACTTTCTCTCATTCATGAGAGATGGCCTCAGATTTTTCCTTGATGATTTACTTTTATAGCATTTAATACATTGTGTCTAAAATGAAGAAGCTAGTTTTATAGAAGAAGAAAGATACTTTGACTTACACTATCTGAAGTATAAGAACTCCACTATTAGTTTTTCCATTTTTTGATTCATCTCATGAAACCTGAGATTGTATTCATTACCTCCTTGGCGCGAGCCCCAATTTACATGCATGCAGGCAGTCTGGTATGAAAACTGTTGTTCTTTGTTGTATAATTACTTTGACCTGGGATTCAATAAATAGAAACATGTTTATAAGATTGTGATGCTAATTTACATGAAACTGGAAAACTACCAGTGTTAAAAAATTAACAAAGGAATTATGATATCAAGAAGAGTTGGAGGAGTCAAAATAATATCAATACTGCTATTATGTTTATATACCTCTTTTTTCTCCAGGTTTTCTTATCCAAAGAATTCAAAAGCCTTCTTTACATTCAAGTACATTCCAGGCGAGGGACTGTAACATAAGGTAATAGAGTTGTGGAGGAGAAAGTGCTGTGTATAGCGAAATAGCCCAGTAGAGTGAGAAGAGGATCGGCTTCAGACGCAAGACATTTGGGTGACATTTACAGAAAGCAAGCATATCAAAATCTTACAGTTATTTTTGTCACAACAGGATTGCAGGGCTTGGTTTTGCTTGCCTAAATTGGCTGCAAGAAGGCAGTGAGAACAAACCAACAGTTTCAAAGAACCACTTCTTCCAAATGGTTTATTGACACATACATTTTCCACAACTGATGCTGCTCTCTGGATCCATAAGGTCAGCACAATTACTCATCGGACATATTTTAGTCACCTACTGACTGGGATGAGTGTGAAACTAGGCCTATGTTCTTCCCCCTTCCTAACTAGCTTGGTGCCCAACATAGGAGTTTTAAGGTTGGGAAATACATACATATACATAGATATGTACATACATGCATGTATGCATAAAACAGCTGGACTGGATCTTTAAAAATAAATCATATTAGGCTCATATATGACAAGTGGTAATGCAAATTGTGTGTGTGTGTGTGTGTGTGTGTGTGTGTGTGTGTGTGTGTGTGTGTTGCACCTGGGAATGTAAATTGATATAACCACCTTGGGAATCTGTTTAGCAATGGTGGCTAAGGCTTCAGAGCACTATTTTTAATAGG
>PITA01021794.1:0-31731 GCA_004023965.1 Spilogale gracilis | reverse complement strand
TATAAGTCCAGTCTGACTCCCTCTTCCGATTACCCTCTTCTCTGTGTCTCTGCATCTGTTCCCCTGCTCTTACCTTATAAGGATTTGGTATTGGATTGAGGGCCCATCCTAATTCAGAATAATATCAAATCAAGATCTTTAATTTAATTACATCTACAAAGATCCTTGGTTCTCATAAGACTACATTCATAGGTTCTAGGGGTTAGGGCTTGTACACGTCTTATTAAACCAATTACATGGGACATGGCTCTCACTGGGGTCGTATCTTCTCACAAAGGCCAAGGGTGTGTAGGTCCCCTCAGGGGGCCCCAGTAGGTTACCATTCCTACACCCATTCTACAGGAACCACCTTTTTGGGGTACTAGAAGCATTTCTGCTTCCCATCCCTCTTCACGAAGAACTCTTCTGTGTTGTATCTTCTGTTTTTCCTACTTCTGGACCTCTTAGTTCTAGAAGGTATCTACGCTCCTCTTTCCTGGTGTGATAAAGTCTCAGGGTCTACACTAATGGAAAAAAACTGTGTGGTTTAAGAGATCGAATTGTTTGTAGACACACTTGAAAAATATTACTTCCATTATATATGTAGAGATGCACATACAGTCTGTTATATTAAGATTTTATCCCTACAGGGCAACATCTTAACAAAAACTTTGAAGGAAAAATCTGTTGTGGAAAAGAATATAAAATTTTACTATGACTAAAAACCCACTAATACACCTTAGCTTGTATATCTTCTTCTTAGAGTACAAAATATTTTTTTCCTTCAGTTGCTCATTTATGTTTCAAATTTAGTTCCAGTATAGTTAGCCTGCAGTGTTATATTAGTTTTAGGTGTGCAATATAGTGACTCAACAATTTTGTATATTACTCAGTGCTCATCACAGTACAAAATACTTTTAAAGTATTCATTCAACAGGCAGCATCTAACTTATTTAGACTTTGATAAAGCTATAGCTCTACATCTTGGAAGAATTTGCTCACCTCTACCCTCTATGTTTTAATGTTTTATTCTAAAACATTTCGAACATAAATCAAAATAGAGAGAACAATATAGTAATTCTCCACGAACCTATCACTCCAGCTCAACAATTCAAAACTCAAGACCAGGATGCCTGGGTGGTGGTTCAGTCAGTTAAGCATCTGCCTTTGGTTCAGATCATATTCCCAGTGTCCTAGGATCTAGGATCAAGTCGTGCACAGGGCTCCTTGCTCAGTGGGGAGACTGCTTCTCCCTGTCTGCTACTCCCTGCTTGTGCTGTCTCTCTCTTTGACAAATAAATAAATGAAATCTTAAAAACAAAACAAAACAAACAAACAAACAAAAAAACCCAAAACTTAAGACCAATGTCACTTTCTTTACACTGATCCCTTCTGGTCCTTCTCTATCCCATCCCTGCAGTTGAAACTCATCCGTAAATATTTCAGAGATGTTTCTAAAAGATGGAGCCTTCTTCTTTTTTTTTTTTTTTTGCATATTCAGTACCATTATCACATGTGTAAATGTCAAAAGGAATTCTTTTTCAAAAAATATTCCTTGGGTGCCTGGGTGGCTCAGTTGGTAAAGCGACTGCCTTTGGCTCAGGTCATGATCCCGGAGATCCAGGATCGAGTCCCACATGGGGCGCCCTGCTTGGCAGGAAGCCTGCTTCTCCCTCTCTCACTCCCCCTGCTTCTGTTCCCTCTCTGGCTGTGTTTCTCTCTGTCAAATAAATAAAATCTTAAAAAAATATATTCCTCAGAGTAACTGGGTGGCCTAATTGGTTAAGCTTCTGCCTTCAGCTCAGGTCATGATCTCAGGGTCTTGGGATTGAGCCCCACATTGGCCTCCCTGCTCAGCAGGGAACCTGTTTCTCCCTCTTTCTCTGCCCTTCCCCCTGCTTGTGCTCCCTGCTCTCTCTCTCAAATAAAGTCTTTTAGAAATATATTCTTTGATATCAAATACACATCATGTTCACATTTTCCCAGTTACTTATTATTTTTCACTTTGTTTTTACTTTATTTTTTTGAATTAGAATCCAAACAACATCTATACATGGAGAGAGGAGGAATCTCTCCAATTTCTTTTATCTATAGGTTTTCTCTGTCTCTTTCTCTTTGTTTCTTTTGCTGCCTTTCTTCAAGTATTTGTTGAAAAAATATGGGTTGCTTACCTTCTAAAGTTTTCCTCAGTCTGAATTTTTAATTTCATCCACATAGTGATTTTTGTCCTTTGTATTTCTTATAAATTTGTATTCAAAATTAGAGACTCATGCTGGCTTTTTTGGTCCAACTTCATAGGAGCTGCTGTACACTGCCCTAAGGGATAAATTATCCCTGGCCGTCTTCTTTTTGTGATGTTAGTAGCCATCAATAATCATTTAGATCTATTAATTGGTAAGGTATTGAAAAGAGGAGCTCCTGGGTGGCTCAGTCAATTAAGTGTTAGCCTTCATCTCAGATCATGATCCCAGGATCCTGGGATAGGGCCTGGCAGCAGGCTCCCTGCTCAGTGGGGAAGTCTGCCTCTCCCTTTCCATCCGCCTCTCCACCAGCTCATGCTCTCTTTCACTCTCTCTCACACAAAAAAATTAAAAAAAAAAAAAACTTGAAAAAAAGAAAAGATAAATTATTTCTTCAATTATTAGCTAGCATTCTTCTAAGGAGAGACATTTCCCCCTCAACAGCAACTGGTTAGGTTGAGGTACAGTTTGTAAAAGAGGCAAGATAAATGCTTGTTCTGTATTTTTTAAGCTTTCATGAAGAATAAGACCCATAACATCCTTCAAAGAAGATAATATATATGGTCTCCTATGTACATATATAATAGGCGTGTATGTACATATGTTTATGTGTATGTATTTGTAAGTATTTTCTCAACTCACGGACTTAAACACCCTGAAGGTCTTACAATTTACTGCAATTGTTCTTACTGGTACTCAGGTCATTCTGTCTTTGACATGGGAGTTCATTCATTTAGGACCCTGAGTCCTTTTGAGATGATGTTAGTAGTCTTGAATAGCATCCTTATTTTCTGATGTGACAAGTTATATATACCAAGTCCATCTTATATTTCCCACATCTGGCTGCTAGTTCTTTTCAGTGAACATAGATAAAATAAGATGATCTTTGTTTTGTTCTAGATGAAACACATCCTAAGTTCATACTAATACAACTAAAATCAGGAGTACGGGGTTTTTACTAACTGATTTCATATCTGTATCTCCTTTCTGCCATGCCCCTAAATCCTGATTTTTTAAAAAACAATGCCAATGTGATTACTCATTTGCTTTATTTCACACTAGGTCTCGTACACAAAGTTCTCAGAATAATATTAGCACTACCACCAATTATACCATGATGGAAAAGAAGGTTTTGTTTGCTTGCTTTTTACATTCTTTGGTCCCCCTAAGGATGTAAGGTCAATCCAAGATGCTTTATTGTCACTTGGAATAGTTCCTCTGAGCCTCAAAAGGATATGCCTTGAGGTTTCTCTTTCCTTTGGCTTTCAGAGTTTAGGAACTGCTCTTTCTGATTACTTTTATTTTATTATTATGTAAAATATTTGCATTTCCAAAGTCACATCTTCAAAACAAGGTTTTTAAAGAAAAAAGGAGAATAGTTTCTATTCTCCCTTCCACTCTGCCCTCTCCTTTCCCTACCATCACCTATTTTTTGAGCCTTATGGTTTGTCTCTTTATTAATATTTTAAATATAAGCACATAGGCATGCGTGTGCATGTGAGTATGTGCAAACACATGCATTCATACATCCTGGAGAATATCACATCGTGAACATGGAAATTTTCTCTTTTCTGTAGCTGCATAATAATCCATGTGCATCATAAATTATTCAGCTATTCCCTATTGGCTAATATTTGGATTACTTGCAGTATTTTGCCAGGACAAATGGTGCTTCCGTGAGTAGCCTTGTTCACAAGTACTTTCATCTTTCTGCCCGGCGTATCTTTGGGATGGATTCCCAAAAATGGTTATCTATATAATCTTCCCAATTCATATTTTGAAATATATTTTAAAACTCTAACTTGGAATTCTAAATGCAATGGTTACTATTGTCATTTTTGGTAAAGGGTTTGGGGCAATTTTTGAATTCGTAAATTTAAAATTCATTTGTGTGGCAGAGAAATGAGAAGTCATGATTTTTCTAGTGGAACAATATACTATTTCTCCATAAAATAGTAATAAATTTAAAACCATCAAAGAAACTATGAGCAATTTTAAAAGCAATAACCATGACTATATTGTATGTATGCAATATAAAATCACCACCATGAGCATAAATGTCCCAGGAAAAAACAAAGATGTTAAATTAGATTTCATCAACTGTTTCTGAGTCTTCCATTGGCTTTCATTTGGCTACAGCTTATTCTGCTCTATGTTAATGTAAACTACCTGAAGTGATTACACATTAATGGTTTTAACCACTGTTTCTGACAAGTGAGTAATTTAATAGTGTTAAATTGGAAGTGTCATAATCTCTGTCTATCGAATCCAAGCAAAATGAAACTTTTCTAGCCAAAAAGCCTTTAAAACCTCGATATCCCTCAGGGCGCCTGGGAGGCTCAGTTGTTAAGCATCTCCCTTTGGCTCAGGTCATGATCCCCAAGTCCTACGATCGAGCCCTACATTGGACTCCCTGCTTGGCAGGAAGCCTGCTTCTCCCTCTCTCACTCCCCTTGCTTGTGTTCCCTCTCTAGCTGTGTTTCTCTCTGTCAAATAAATAAATAAAATCTCTAAAAAACAAAACAAAAAAACTTCAATATCCCTCATGGTAACATCAAGAGTACCCATCTCAGGAAGAAAATTCAAGTATTAGGGAGCACACCTCCAGGGCAGAATACGCTGGTAAGAAACCATCTTTTCACACAGGTCAGTTAACAGTATCTCAACCCTTTAACAATTCAGCAAATGCTCAAAAGATCACTCCAATATCCCAGCATACTCCATACCATGTAGGACATAAGAATTTAGAACAAAAAATAGATAACTTGGTTCAAGTGTAGGAGGATAAATGTTGAAATAAAGTCTCTTAATCACTTTGATTAAATTCTGGCACCAATTATTTAGTGGTAAAGAACTAGAGAAATTTATGTATCCATTTATATCTTTTTGATTCAGTTGTACAGATCAGGGCCAAACACACTATTTTGGTAAAACTATTTAGACTTTGTGAACTAAAAGACAAATTTGACTACGGTATGTAGGTATTTTTATAACAAGAGAGATAACAAATGTCCACATTTTTTATTGATGAAATTCAAAAGATAACAATAATAACAGCACAATTTTGTTTTTGTAATTCAGTTTTACTAGGAAGAAGAATGGAATTTTCTTCAAAGGTTACCATTTTGCTTAATTGGGGTTCAAGGTTAGTGTACCCAATCATCAAGTTCAACGCAGATGTTCATTAGTTAAAAAAAAAAAAAAAAAATTAGCCTTGGGCCAAACAATGTCAAGTAGCAGGTTAGACGTGGCCCAGAGGCCATAGTGAACTGAACTCTGGCACGGAGAAGTCCCATTATAGCAGAGGTTCAGTAAATTCAACGGATCCTTTTTTGCATTCTTTACAAGCCCTAAATCAAAGGGCCCTACTACAGTGAAAACTGCAGGGGAAAGATCTTCACTTGTCTATCATTGATGTATACCAAGCACCTAGCAGAGTGCCTGGCACTCAGTGAATATGTCTTTCATGAAGCAATGAATGAAATATTTTCTATGTGACATATAGATATTTGTACTAGAGGAACCTCACTAACTCTTAAAGTCCGCATTCTGGAAGCCAAGAATTAAAAAGACCAAGGAATCCTATTTCACTTACTTCTGGGCATTCTATTTGTTTGTCCTACAAATACTCACTGCAACTAGTGAGTGATCTACTGAAATGAAGGCATGTTTCACATGCGAAGAAATTTAATAGAAGGAAACCTTAAAGGGGGGGGGGCATCATGATGCATTTTTTTTTCCTGAAAATTAAAAAAATGATTGTTTGGTTTGGGTGACATCATATTGGTTATGCTGAGAAAATTAATTTGAAGATTAATTCTTCTAAGACATTGAGCCACAAAATGCTGTTTAATCAGAAACTTATCTTTGACCTCATTAATAGAGGCTACAAGCTTTCTACTCTAATTATTCCCACATCTTGTTATTCATATTTTATCAAAGGAAAAAAAAGAGGAGTCCAACACCTGCCTCCAGAACAAACAGAACTTCTAGAGTGAGAGAATATTTCAAATGTTTTTCTAATTCGATCTCTTTCTCTTAAATGTAAAAACATGAAGAGAGCAAGAGTAGGTCATGTGCAAGTGTGTTTCATGCAAGTTAGTAGCAAAACTATTGTTGGAACCAATCCTTGGTTCTCAAGTCTAATTATATTGCCATGAAATATGAGTTATAAAGAAAAAGTAAATTACATCCCAGTAGTTATCAAGTTTATAGATTTAGTAGCTCAGACAAGAATTTAGCACAGCTCCTATTTTCATGATGAATACAATATAAAGAAAGATAATACACAATCATTCCAAACACAAACACTAAAACAGAGTTTAAATTTGGGCCAATAATATTATCTGTTCTATAGTCAATGCACCAATAGTCAGAAATTGATTAACTTTGATGAAACACTTGGTTGGGAGCAGGGTGCAAATAATAATTCAAGAGAACAGACTGGGCACAGTTTGGGAACCAACTTGATTATGGAGGCAATAAGGCTATCCAAATATTTGTTCCTTGTCCCATCTGTCTCCCTATGCAGCACATTGCAAATGAGAGGAAGAAGGCCAAGCTCACATATCCAGTATAGCATTTTTTATTTAGTTATAACTATTGCTATCATACTGAGTATATAACAGATTACCACTAATCTGGTAAAATTATGACACAGTAGAATGAATGCTGTTTTAATGCTGTAGAGTTTATAAGATGCTTTACATATGTTCTAATTGAGCCTCATAACAACATCATAAAGTAGGCAGATGTGGTAGATTGATTGCATAAATTGCCTAAATTCTTTCTCTCCATGCATCCTGCCCCTTCACCATGTGACTTTGTAGTTCTCACTAAGGAGGTTGAGTCTGTTTCCTGGTACTTTAATTCTCTGCAATTCTCACTTTAATTCACATGACCTATTTTTTTTGGCCAATGGTATGTTAGTGGATGGGATGCATGCAGAATCCTGAAAAGGTGCTTACACATTTACATTTCTTTCATGGCTCTTTGCCATGGCCCCAGTGAACACACCACGTTAGCCTACTGGAGCAGGAGTCAGCAAACTTTTTCTATAAAAGACCAGATCACGTTTGGTTTTTTTTTTTTTCCTTTGGTTTCCTGTTGTCAGGGAGTGTCTACTGCAACTCTTCAACTACTCCACTCTGCCATGGTGACACAGAAATCGGAAAATAGGAAAATAGGAAATAGGAAAATCAATGAGCACAACTGTGTCCCAATAAAAGCTTCTTTATAAAACCAGGCCATGGGCTAGATTTGGCTGAAGAGCCATAGTTTGTGGACTCCTGTATTAAAGGATCAGCCACATGGAATAGAGATGAGTTGCCCTAGTAATCCTAGTTGAGATTTTTTGGAATTAGCCAAGCTCCAGCCGATTCCCAGCTACATGAGACAACCAGACACACGTCCAGCCTGGCCAATGTGAAGCTTACAGCAGACACATGAGCAAACCCGGCTAATGCCAGCTCAACCCTGCGGAATCATTTGCAAAGCCACTGAGTCATGGGTGATTTGTTACACAGAATTATTGTGGCAGATTATTCATACAGTAGGTACAATACTAATTTTGCCATTTTAGAATTAAAGATGGGGCTTAAGGAGGTTAAATACCATGGTCATTATCTCAGGCAGCCAGAAAGTGTCAGAGCCAAGACTCAGATATACGTGTTTTCAAATCCAGTGTTCTATTCACTATACAAAACTGCTTCGATCCTTCACTTTTCTTCTTTTGTTTGTTTACATATGACAAAGGTAGAGATTTGTAGAATTTAAGCTAAAAAAATAAGAACTTCAGGCAGCTTCTAACACTTCACTGCTTCTGCTTTCAGCTTCGAGCTATTAAAAATCATGTCACTCTGGATTAAAGTTTGGATTATTTTCCTTGGATTCCTAATGTGCATCTTCTCTTCAGGGTGTATCATAGTCTATATTGTCCTGGTTCATATTTTCCAAAACTCCAGTAAAAGGAAATAACTTAAATGGCCTACTCTTACACACAGCACCTATTTCTCCATTTTACTGCTCCCACTTTATGCAAGGCTGTCAGGCCTTTCTGAATTAAATGTGACTTAGGGCCTGCGTGCGCTGACTGAGGGGGCTCCTAGGTTCTATAGCTCATCCGCAATCTTGTACTTGAGCTGTCAAGTGTGAGAGATTGGTGCCAAATTCAACCCAACATAGCCTCTTCCCAGAAGTCTGCCTTTGACAACTCCTCCTTGTCAAATCCAACAGTTTACATAGGATATATAGTGAATCAAGTACTCTGGAAGAAACGAATACAGAGGGGCTGTTTCCGTGGATAGCAGGAACACCTATCAGCTTCCCACAGGGCTGACATTTCAGGCTGGCAGGAGGGAGATGATCATGGGATTTTTGTGCTGCTGTTTCAAAATGGATTGCAGTGACTCCCAAGGCAAATTGCCTCCCATCTCACCATCTGCCTCCAAGAAGAGTCAGTGTGATGTAACTTTGCAACTCAAAAAAACTTCTTTTTTTTTTTTGCATTTATAAAGTAGAACCTTCAGGTGAATGGCTTATACAGTCCAGGGCAGGAATCCCAAGGCTTGAGTCCCTTAAAGTTGAATGCTTTAGGCATCAGAAACTGCATTCCCTTCTTCACACTGCCTGGGGAAAGTCTGGTCGTAAAATCATTGAATGTGAGAGCTGGAGGGTAGATGTTAGCAGAGCTTGGGTATTTCTAGAGGGCTCCCTAATTACGAGGAACCAAAGGTAGTACCATTCCTTTTGGATAGTTAATCTCCTAACTGAACCTAGCACAGTATAAGTCATTAGCTTCAGGGACATGAAGATACAAGAGGCAGACTCTGGGTCAGAAGAGAAATCAGATAGCTAAGGAAACAGGGGAAAAGAAGACACAAAAAATATATGTTGACTGGGTCTAAGCACCCGCATTGATGAGGGACTTGCATCAGATCAGACTTGGGTCTTCCTAGTTCCACCTCCACGGCTGTTCCAAGTGTGGAGATGCTGTAGCCAATGGACTATAAATATTTTAATCCCATTCATGAGATCACCTCTATTTTGAAATGGAGGTATCAGATTATTTTAGTCTTATGCCATTGAACGTCTGATTCATTGAATCACCTTTGGTATAACCCACCCTCACCAAGTATGCTTTTTTTGCCACACAAGCTTACCTGCAGTGTGGAGAGCCCAGCGCCCTGGAGGAACTTTAGAACCTCTGGCAGTGCTATCTCAGAGAAAATGAACAGAGGCTTTCTCATCATGATTTCAGCTTCCAATTCACCCTGACCATGGAGGCAGAATGGACTGACCCATGGAATTCAGACCACCAGACCATGCGACCAAGTTTTGATGAGTTCCCTATTATTTTAATTCAACTGCTTCTCATTTATATTTTGGTTCTTATAACTCTACCTCTTGGGACCTAATGGTGCCTATACACTGAAAGAATAAATCTCTAAGCTTTCAAAATAGAGGGACTCATTCATTTGGCATTGATTAGATAAGGGTTCCTTAATCTTTTTTTAAAGCATCAAAGCCATTGATATACATGAATCTCTTATGTCCCACCACCTTTCAACATGCCCAAGCAAAATAAGTGTATCTTATAAATAGATGTCCCCACCTATTAAGAATACTCTATGTAAGATCATATGATAAAACAATAGGACTTGTGTCCTAAATAATATAGATTCAATACATGTACACATGTGTGTATAGAGACTAGCTGTAGAGATTTCCATAAAACCTGCTCCACCTTCCAATCCCTTCTGAGTCACTGCACCCTCCCCAACAAAACTCCCTTCAGTGCCCTAAATATTGCCTCAATAAGAATTACAGATAAATATCTTCTGATTTCTGCAGAAGGATCTCAACTTACTTACGATAGAGTTGGTTTAGGGTGAGGAGAGAGAAAGGCATGAGTGAAGGGAGACAGCAATACGTGAAGCAGTAACATGTTACCGCATCACTAAGTATCCATAATGGTGGTTAGTACTGGTGATGGTGATGGTACTCACGTGGTTGTGTGTGAGTGTGGTGTTTGTGAGCACGAGCTGCATGGCTGTGAATAAGTTTATGTGCATGTCTGTGTGCATGAGAACACACATACAAAAATAAATAAATGTAATTCTCATGTTCATAGTTCTATTTAAGTGACAGAAACATGAAAATAGCCATTAAAGGGGTGCCTGGGTGGCTCAGTTGGTTAAGCGACTGCTTTAGGCTCAGGTCATGATCCCGGAGACCCGGGATCGAGCCCCACATTGGGCTCCTTGCTCAGCAGGAAGCCCACTTCTCCCTCTCTCAGTCCCTCTGCTTGTGTTCCCTCTCTAGTTGTGTTTCACTCTGTCAAATAAATAAATAAAATCTTTAAAAAAAAAAAAAGAAAATAGCCATTATGCCCCTCACAGATAACAGTGTTTATGTAAACTGTGCACTCTCTTCCTTGTGTCTGTCCAATCATAGGTTAAAGTTGCTTACTGCATAGATTTCACTCCAAAGCTCAGGCTATCACTTGGCGGGGGGTCAGGGGAGGACTCCTTGATGCAGAAGAGACTAGACCAGTAAGTGTTCTGCCTCTTCATCCACCTGCTGCCATTAAAACAATTCCATGAATAAATCCCCCAACATCTACAGCTTCTTTTGTGAGGAAAAACACAGTTAGAAACCATTTAAAACTGTCTTTACAACTATTATTCAAACTTGGGAATTGAAGTAGGTTATCTCTGGGTGTTTTCAGTAAGGGTGTTCTGCACATGCACATGGTTCTTATGCCTCTCAGAATATAAAATTTAAATGTCCCTTTTTATCCTGATACTTGTCTAATAACAGATATCAAATATTAGACCTATTCTAACCATTAGGAAAGCCACAGTCCACTCTGTTTCTACTCTGAGAGCGCTATCAGGGAAGTAGATATTTTAAAAAAATAATGAGAAAAATGACCATGGTTAAACAGAGATCGCACATGAAGCTAGGAAAAACTCAACTAACTGAATCTTCATGATTGATAGATTACTCAAAAGTTTTACACATGGAGGACAATTTATTGTTTAGAGAGCACTTTTTTTTCATATACTCACACACATAGATCATTGGACCTTCAAAAAAATCTCATAAGAATTTTGAGGAAACTATGGCTCATACAGGGTAAATAGGTTGCCCAAATCCAAAGAGCAGTGTGTGTGCGTGTGTGTGCGTGCGTGTGTGTGTGTGTGTGTGTGTGTGTTTATGCAGGTTATGCAGGTAAATCTAATCCTTGAATTTTGGGCTATTCACGTCTAAGTTCATGGTCTTTTCCATTAATTACACCACAAGCTTTTCTGAAACTAAGATCTGTAATATGCAAAGCTGCTTTTAACATAAGAAAAAATAAATTAAAAAATAAAATAAGATAAAAAATAAAATAGAAACTTGTACAGACTTCTCTGTAGTCTAATAGGTTCTGTTTGTAGACTTCAGAGTTGTTCAAATTATGAGACCTAAATTATTACACAATGATTTTCTCTTGTGTGGTAAATCTAAATGAACAATTATGAGCCACTAAAAGCACTTTTTAAGAATATATATTTAAAATTATGACTAGGGGAGGAGCAAGATGGCGGAGGAGTAGGAGACCTAAATATCACTGGGTCCCAGAAGTTCAGCTGGATAGTTTTTAAATGAGTCAGATTGAGAGACTAGAGACCTAGAGATTCAACAGGAGATTGAAGAGAAGACCAGCAATTCTAGGAACAGAAAAGAGACCACTTTCTAGAAGGTAGGACATGCGGAAAAATGAATCAGAGGCAACATTTGGGAAGATAAACCATGGTGGAAGGGACCAGCTCCCGGCCAGCAGTAGAGCAGTGGACCACAAAATCGAAACTTTTAGAAGCCGGCTCCAATGAGGGATGTCACCCCAGAGGCTAAGCGAGGGGTGGGACCCTCACGGGGACAGTGTGGTCTCAGGACCTGCGGGATCACGAAAGGACTGGGGGTGTCTGAGCACAGCAGAGCTCCCGGGTACCAGAGCAGGGAAGCTGGCTGCATAGACAGAGCTGAGGAGGCGGCTCTCAGCTTGGGCTTACCTTAAACCGAGATCCAAGGCGCAGTCAGGCCACTGCTCTTTGATCAGGGACCCCAGAGGTAGCAGATCTGGGGAGACCCACCTTCCTCCACCGGGAGAAGTAGCACGAAGCACACTGCAGGAATCTGCTGGGTTCGGAGACTCCAAACAGAGCTGAGGGCCAGAAATAGAAACGCTCGGACAAAGGCCGGGTGAGCATGGAGTGTAGCAGGAGACCAGGGAGGCAGGAATGATTGACTGCTTTTTCTGGGGGTGCACTGAGAAGTGGGGCCCCGAGCTCCCAGCTCCTCTGGGCTGGAAACTGGGCAGAGGAGGCCGCCATCTTTATTCTCCTCCTCCAAAGCTGTACGGAAAACAGAAAGCATTCAGGGAACAAAAGCTCCAGAAAGTGAACCTGAGCAGATTGCTTAGCCTGGCCCGTGGCAAGGGTGGGGCAGTTCCACCTCAGGCAAAGACATTTGAGAGTCAATACAACAGGATCCTCCCCCAGATCAGCGAGAACATCCAGCCAAGACCAAGTTCACCAATCAACAACAACTGTGGAGGTTCAGAGCTAGGGGCATGGATCACATAGAATTCATGGCGTTTTTCCCATGAGTCTTGTCTTTCAAAGTTAAATTTTTTCAATTGTATTTTTTCTTACTCTATTTTTAAGTTTTTTCTCCTTATTTTAACTTTTTAAAAAACTATTTTATCTTACCAATACCTTTTTTTAAAAAATCTTTTTCAATTTTCATTGATACAGTCATATTCTATCCCTTCATTGTATTTCTTATTTTTGTATACATATAGGTTTTTCTTTCTTTAAAATTTTAGGATACAGTTTCTTCTAATTGATCAAAATATACCATAAATCTAGTGCATGGCTTTGTTCACGTCTCCAGCCTCATCAAATTCTTTCCTTTTCTTTTCCTTTTTTCAACCAACTTCTTATCAATTCCTTTTTTAGAATTTTCATTAATTTTCATCTTTACATTCATATTCCATCCCTTCATCGTGTATACCCTTATTTTTGTACATATATAAGTTTTTCTTTCTTTAAAATTTTGGGAGGCAGTTTATTCTAACAGACCAAAATATACCCCAAATCAAGTGTGTGGCTCTGTTCTATCCACCAGTCTAATCATATACTGAGAGAAATACAAATAGATATAGATAGATATAGAGAGATATATAGTTTTTTTTCCTTTCTCCCCCCTCCCCCCATTTTGGGTCTCTTCTGATTTGGTTAGTGTATTTTTTCCTGGGGTTGTCACTACCCTTTTAGCATTTTGTTCTCTCATTCATTTATTCTTATCTGGATAAAATGGCAAGGCAGAAAAACTCACCTCAAAAAAAAAAAAAAAAAAAAAAAACAAGAGGAAGTACCAATGGCTAGGGACCTAATCAGTAGGGGCATTAATAATATGTCTGAACTAGAGCTCAGAATGATGATTATCAAGGTAATAGCTGGGCTTGAAAAAAGCATGGGAGATATTAGGGAATTGGGGGTGCCTGGGTGGCTCAGTGATTAAGCTTCTGCCTTCGGCTCAGGTCATGATCCTGGAGTCCTGGGATCGAGCCCCGCATTGGGCTGCCTGCTTCTCTCTCTCCCTCTGGCTGCTTGTGTTCCCCCTCTGGCTGTGTTTCTCTCTGTCAAATAAATAAAATCTTAAAATAAAATATATTAGAGAATCACTTTCTGGAGAAATAAAATCCATTCCTGGAGAAAAAAAGAACTAAAATCTAACCAAGTTGAAATAAAAAAAGCTATTAATGAGGTGAAATCAAAAATGGAGGCTCTTACATATTAGGATAAATGAGACAGAAGAAAAAATTAGTGATATAGAAGACCAAATGATGGAAAATTAAGAGCCAGAGAGACAAACTACTGGACCACAAGGGGAGAATTCATGAGATAAGTGATACCATAAAATGAACTAATATCAGAATAATTGGGATCCCAAACTAAGAAGAAAGAGAGAGGGGCAGAAGGTATTATTGGAGCACTTTATAGCAGAGAATTTCCCTAATTTGCCAAACAGAACAAGCATCAAAATCCAGGAGGCATGGAGAACCCCCCTCAAAATCAATAAAAATAGGTACACACCCATCACCTTCTAGTAAAACTTACAAGTCTCAGTGACAAATTGAAAATCCTGAAAGCAGCTCAGGAGAAGATGTCTGTAACGTACAATGGCAGAAATAAAAGACTGGCAGCAGATCTATCCACAGAGACCAGGCAGGCCAGAACGGACTGGCATGATGTATTGAGAACACTAAACAAGAAAAATATGCAGCCAAGAATACTATATCCAGCTAGGCTGTCATTGAAAATAGAAGAAGATAAAAAGCTTCCAAAATAAATAAAAACTAAAAGAATTTACAGGCGCCTGGGTGGCTCAGTTGGTTAAGCGACTACCTTCAGTTCAGGTCATGATCCTGGAGACCCGGGATTGAGCCCCACATCAATCTTCTCCCTCTCTCACTCCCCCTGCTTGTGTTCCCTCTCTCACTGTGTTTCTCTCTGTCAATAAATAAATAAAATCTTAAAAAAAAAAAAAAAGAATTTGCAAACACCAAACCAGCTCTCCAGGAAATATTGAAAGGGGTCCTCCAAGCAGAGAGAGAGCCTAAAAGAAACAGACCAGAAAGGAACACAGACAATACACTGTAGCAGTCACCTGGCAGGCAATAC
This sequence comes from Spilogale gracilis, assembly GCA_004023965.1. Classification (NCBI taxonomy): domain Eukaryota; kingdom Metazoa; phylum Chordata; class Mammalia; order Carnivora; family Mephitidae; genus Spilogale; species Spilogale gracilis. The sequence continues at coordinate 16,778 of PITA01021794.1, read as the reverse complement.
AATGACACTAAATTCATATCTTTCAGTAGTTACCCTGAATGTAAAAAGGCTAGATTCTCCAATAAAAAGACACAGGGTATCAGAATGGACACACACAAAAAAACACACACACACACAAGACCCATCAATATCCTGTCTCTAAGAAACTCATTTTAGACCCAAAGACACCTCCAGATTTAAAGTGAGGGGGTGTAAAACAATTTACTATGCTAATGGAAATTAAAAAAAAAAGCAAGTGTGGCAATCCTTATATCAGACAAATTAGATTTTAAGCCAAAGACTACAGAAAAAGATGAGGAAGGACATTATATTAGCCAATTATATAAACCAATTAATAACTAAGCCAAAGAAACACATCAACAATAATAAAATAATAGTAGAAGACTTTAATACCCCCCTCACTGAAATGGACAGATCATCTAAGCAAAAGATCAGCAAAGATATAAAGGCTTTAAATGACAAAATGAACCAGATGGACATCATGGATATATTCAGAACATTCCACCCCCAAGCAACAGAATACACATTCTTCTCTAGTGCACATGGGACATTCTCTATAATAGATCACATCCTGGGTCACAAATCAAGTCTCAACAAGTACCAAAAGACTGGGATCATTCCCTGCATATTTTCAGACAACAATGCTTTGAGAACAGAATTTAACCACAAGAGGAAAGTTGCAAGAAACTCAAATACATGGAGGCTAAATAGTATTCTACTAAGAATGAAATGGAGCCACCAGAAAATTAAAGAAGAATTTAAAAAATTCATGGAAACAAATGAAAAGAAGAAAGTATATAGCAATACAAGCCTTTCTCAAGAAACAAGAAAGGTCTCAAGTACACAAGCTGACCCTACACCTAAAGGAGCTGAAGAAAGAAGACCAGAAAAAAAAGCCTAAACCCACAGGAGAAGAGAAATAATAAAGATCAGAGTAGAAATCAATTAACTAGAAACCAAAAGAACAGTAGAACAAATCAACGAAACTAGGAGCTGGTTCTTTGAAAGATTTAACAAGATAAACCCCTGGCCAGACTTATCAAAAAGAAAAGAGAAAAGACCCAAATTAATAAAATCATGAATGAAAGAGAAGAGATCAAAACCAACACCAAAGAAATACAAACAATTATAGAACATATAATGAGCAACTACACACCAGCAAATTTGACAATCTGGAAGAAATGGATGCATTCCTAGAGACAAAACAAAACAAAACAACAAACTACCAAAACTGACCCAGAAAGAAATAGACAACCTGAACAGACCCATAACCAGTAAGGAGATTGAAGCAGTCATCAAAAATCTCCCAACAAACATGAACCCAGGGACAGATGCCTTCTCAGAGGAATTCTACCAAACATTTAAAGAAGAATTAATACCTATTCTCCTGAAACTGTTCCCAAAAATAGAAATGGAAGGAAACTTCCAAATTCATTCTATGAGGCCAGCATTACCTTGATCCCCAAACCAGACAAAGACCCCATCAAAAAGGAGAATTACAGACCAATATCCTTGATGAACATGGATGCAAAAATTCTCACCAAAATACTAGCCAATAGGATCCAACAGTACATTAAAAGGATTATTCACCACGACCAAGTGGGATTTATTCCTGGACTTCAAGGTTGGTTCAATATCCGCAAATCAATCAGTGTGACAGAGTACATTAATAAAAGAGAAACAAGAACCATATGATTCTCTCAATAGATGCTGAAAGAGCATTTAACAAAGTACAGTATCCTTTCTTGATCAAAACTCTTCACAGTGTAGGGTTAGAGGTTACATACCTCAATATCATAAAAGCCATCTATGAAAAACCCACAACAAATATCCTCAATGGGGAAAACCTGAGAGCTTTTCCCTTAAGGTCAGGAACATGGTGGGGCTGCTATTCAACATAGTCCTAGCCTCAGCAATCAGACAACAAAAAGAAATAAAAGGCATCCAAATCGGCAAAGAAGAAGTCAAACTCTCACTCTTTGCAGATGACGTGATACTTTATGTGGAAAACACTCCAAAACTGTTAGAACTCATATAGGAATTCAGTAAAGTGTCAGGATATAAAATCAATGCACAGAAATCAGTTGCATTTCTATATACCAACAGCAAGACAGAAGAAAGAGAAATTAAGGAGCTGATCCCATTTACAATCGCACCCAAAACCATAAGAAACCTAGGATTAAACCTAACCAAGAGGCAAAGAATCTATACTCAGAAAACTGTAAAGTACTCATGAAAAAAATTGAGGAACACACAAAGAAATGGAAAAATGTTCCACGCTCATGGATTGAAAGAACAAATATTGTGAAAATGTCTATGCTACCCAGAGCAATCTACACATTTAAAGCAATCCCTATCAAAATACCATCAATGTTTTTCAAAGAACTGGAACAAATAATCCTAAAATTTATATGGAATCAGAAAAGACCCCAAATAGCCAGAGGAATGTTGAAAAAGAAAACCAAACTTGTCGACATGACAATTTCAGACTTCAAGCTCTCTTACAAAGCTGTAATCATCAAGACAGTATGGTACTGGCACAAAAACAGACACATAGATCAGTGGAATGGAATAGAGAGCCCAGAAATGGACCCTCAACTCTATGGGCAACTCATCTTTAACAAAGCAGGAAAGAATGTCCAATGGAAAAAAGACAGTCTTTTCAACAAATGGTGTTGGGAAAATTGGAAAGCCACATGCAGAAGAATGAAACTGGACCATTTCCTTACACCACACACAAAAATAGACTCAAAATGGACAAAAAGTCTCAGTTTGAGACAGGAATCCATCCAAATCCTTGAGGAGCACACAGGCAGCAATCTCTTCAATCTCAGCTGCAGCAACTTCTGCCTAGAAATATTATCAAAGGCAAGGGAAGCAAGGGCAAAAATAAACTATTGGGACTTCAAGATCAAACGCTTTTGCACAGCAAAAGAAAGTCAACAAAACCACAAAACAACCAACAGAATGGGAGAAGATACTTGCAAATCACATAGCACATAAAGGGCTAGTATCCAAAATCTATCAAGAACTCCTCAAACTTGGGCATCTGGGTGGCTCAGTGGGTTGAGGCCTCTGCTCAGGTCACGATCTCTGGGTCCTGGGATCCAGGCCCATGTGCATCAGGCTCTCTGCTCAGCGGGGAGCCTATTTCCTCTGCTCTCTCTGCCTGCCTCTCTGCCTACTTGTGATCTCTCTCTCTGTATCAAATAAATAAATAAAATCTTAAAAAAAAAAAAAACTGTTAAAAAAAAGAACCCCTCAGACTCAACATCCAAAGAACAAATAATCCAATCAAGAAATGGGCAGATGAACAGACATTTCTGCAAAGAAGACATCCAAATGGCCAAAAGACACATGAAAAAGTGCTCAACATCCCTCAGCATCAGGGAAATACAAATCAAAACCACAGTGAGATACCACCTCACACCAGTCAGAATGGCTAAATTTACAAGTCAGGAAACAGATGTTGGCAAGTACGTGGGGAAAGGGGAACTCTCCTATACTGTTTGTGGGAATGCAAGCTGGTGCAGCCACTCTGGACCACAGTATGGAGATTCCTCAAAAAGTTGAGGACCCAGCAATCGTTCTACTGGGTATTTACCCTAAAGATACAAATGTAGTGATCCAAAGGGGCACATGCACCTGAATGTTTATAGCAGCAATGTCCACAATAGCCAAACTATGGAAAGAACCTAGTTGTCCATCAAAAATGAATGGATAAAGATGTGGTATATGTACACACACACACACACACACACACACACACACACACACACTGGAATACTATGGAGCTATCAAAAAGAATGACATGCCATTTTCAATGACGTGGATGGAACTGGAGAGGATTATGCTGAGCAAAATAAGTCAATCAGAGAAAGACAATTATCATATGATGTCTCTGATATGAGGAATTTGAGAGGCAGGGTGGGGTGTCATGGGGTAGGGAGGGGAAAAAAATGAAACAAGATGGGACTAGGGGAGGAGAAAAACCACAAGAGACTTTTTTTTGAAAAAAAGATTTTATTTATTTATTTAAGAGAGACAGAGTGAGCTGGGAGCCCAATGTGGGACTCAATCCTGGGACTCCAGGATCATGACCTGAGATGAAGGCAGTGGCTTAATTAACTGAGCCACCCAGGAACCCAAATCATAAGAGACTCTTAATCTCAGGAAACAAACTGAGGGTTACTGGGTGTGGTGGGGGGGATAGGGTGGCTGGGATGTGGAAAAAATAAAAATTTTTTAAAAATAAAAAATAAAAAATGCCTTGAAAAAAAATAATGACTAATCAAGAGATACCAAAATGAATACTAATATAAGTTTAAGAGCAAATTCAAGAAACATTTTATATTTTAAAAGTTTATCCTTCATTGTGAGGATTTAAACACATATAATTCCATTTAAGACAGTAAAAAACCCCAATCTGTGTGGATTTATATGTGTTTATAGGTTTTATATGCATAGATCCTATCCATTTGTATATAGTAATACTTTTACACAGAAATCAAACAGAGGACCATTAGATTTCAAACCGAGTGGGTGAAAGTTTATAGGAAAACAGAATTTGCACTGTCAATTTGTTCCCACATGATTACAAAAAGGATGTCTTTACAATAGACAAGTTTGGTTGGTACGGTCTTATTCAGTTGATCAAACTTAGTACCACCAATAATGGGACAAACTGATATCATATGCATATTGATATGTTGTGACGTGAAAGGCACATCACCAAAAATGTTTAATCTGAATCTAAGAACAAGAAAATAACAGACAAGGTTAAGACAGATTAAGGTTCATTCTGTAAAACAATCAGCAGTATATACTCCTCAAAATATATCAATGCTTTAAAGACAGAGAAAAAAAAATGAAAATGAAAGAACTGTTCCATTTTATTGAAGACTAAATAGAAATGATAATAAAATGCTTGAGTGGGTGTTCATTTGATTCCTGAATCAAAGTATGGCGGTTATAGGGGTTACTAGGTGGCAAAGTCAACTGGGTCACCGACTCTTTGTTTCAGCTCAGGTCCTGATCTCAGGGTCATGGGATCAGGCCCCAACATCAACTCCATGGTCAGGACAGAGTCTGCTTGAGATCCTCTTTCCCTCTGCCCTGCCCACTCACATTCTTTCTCTCTCTTGCTCGCTCTAAAATAAATAAATGAATCTTCAAAAAAATATAGCAGTTATAAAGGACATTATTAGGAAAATTGGGGAAATTTAAGTATGAATTTTATAGAATATAATATTATTATATTAATGTTAAATTTCCTCTGTGTGATAATGTATTGTGGTTATTTGGAGATTGACTTAGTCACAGAGATGCCTGTTTTAAGTATTTAGAAGTGAAGTATCATGATATCTGCAATTTTCCTTCAAACTAATCTGAAAAACATTGAGTGACAGAGCATAAGCAAATATGCAAAAATGTTAACAATTGGTAAATCGAGGTCAAAGATATAAAGGTTCATTATTTCCACTTTCATGTAGGTTTAAAACTTGAAAATATAAATTGGGAAAAATCAAACCAAATAAAACTATTCTTTAAATTCTTTATTTCATACATCCAATTTAATATTGCAATATAGATTTATTACACATGCACTCACCCTTTTTGTAGATTTTGAACATTAATGCTGAATGAATGTTACAAATTATAATCAGAATTTACAACAAAGCATGCAAATAAGAAGCCAAAAAGCTTAAGAATTATGTGATATTTTGAGTACAAATATTAAACAAGAATAAAGGATACTGGTGATGTTAACATTCAGACTGTTTGCCCCATCTTAATTTCTCTCCTCCCCTCCCACTTAGAATCTAAAAAAGCATTCATTATAAATTGGAGGTACAGAATTCTTAGAAAATAATCAGATGAGTTGTTTGATTCTCTTTACAAGTACAATCGGCTTTTCAGCAACCTGTAAGCCATTGAAAAAGTAACTGCATACCCAACAAAGAAAGCCAAAGCCCGATTTGGCTGGGGAAGAGGTAACAAATATGCGATTGTGTGGTAGATCCGAGCTCCAACAAAGAGTCTGAAGTGCAAGATGGCCGTAGAGAGATCTGGACCACTCAAGGAATACAGAAGGCCAATACCAAGAAATGGCACAATATTTTCAAGGTCATTCAGGTGAGCTCTGTGGGAAAAGATAAGTAGCAAAACACTAATTTCAAAATCCATAGAAATCAATTTGTTCTTCCCTTTCTTCTAAAACTAAATATAATGTTAATGGATGTTAAAAATGTTCAAATTGCCTTGTTTCTTTAATCCATTTGGCTTTTATTTAGAATGTCTTATTTTTGTTTCTCTTTTTAGTGTATCTCAACATATAACAAAGAAGACACTTTGCACTTTCAAGCATATCAAAACTGCACCTACGTCATAAAACTCACTTCAGTTTTGTAGATATGAAATATTTTTTTCTGGGTGGCCCAGTTAGTTAAGCAACTGCCTTTGTGTGGGTCATGATCCTGGAGTCCCAGGATCGAGTCCCACATCAGACTCCCAGGTCTGCAGGGAGTCTGCTTCTCCCTCTGACCTTCTCCCCTCTCATGCTCTCTCTCACTCACTCTCCCTCAAATATATAAAATCTTTAAAAAGAAAACAAAAACAAGGAAGTATTTTTTTTCTGAGGTTCATACAATAGCAATTCAAGATTCTTGTTAAAACTCTTCTTTCCAAAAGAAAGAACTTTTGGTTATAATCTTTCTTAAGACTCCTCCCCCACTTCTGCCAGTCTACAGAATGGTTACTCAGACAATCCTTGTCCATTCACCCAAACTACTAGGTTGCCAACATTTAATTTACCAACTTAATACCAAGAATCTTATGAGCTCAGCTTCCTAACAACAGAATACACAAGTCGCCTTTCAAATATGGATAAGATTTTAACCAATCTATCCTCAAATTACAAAAAGAATTAGCTAGGTGAGGGAGCAAAGTACAAAGAATACACAAAAATGACAGACAATAGATTGTTTCCTAAATTTTCTCTTTATACCATAGCTAGAAGATTTCCTCCAATTCATACCACCTCGGATTTCTCTGGCTAGGACTGTGAACAGAAGGCACATTTATTATTGACTCGATTTTTTTTGAAATGCTTCATTTTAAAATCTAATGTCCTTGTTTCCGTCTCCTGAATTAAAATTGCTTTAGATTCTTCTCTAGATTTCTAGAGAAATTGAGATTTTTGAGAGCTTATTGGCTATTTTGATAGGTATTTCAAAACGAAAAAATTCTGTTTTATGTCATTTCCAAAAATTATTACACATAGCCTGTTCAACAGTCACCATTATCTCCCCCTTATTTCCTTTCTCTTGTTTTCCAGAGGTTGCCTGACAAAGATGGTGACAGCATAAAAGTTTGAAGAAGATGAGAGTAACGTAGGTAAGTGATGGTTTTGGAAGATTTGAATAAAAAATGACCTGTTCCTAAGTAAAAGCAAAAGACAGAAAGGTATGAGTGTTCCTGTCCCCTCAGCATCATGGAACAGGCCACTGAGAGCAAGATGGGCAAAAAGGACAAGAGTACTATTTTCTGCAAAGGAAGGGTCTACTTCACCAATTACACAAAGGTTATATGTTTTGGTCCCTTGAATTCTCCTAGCAGACCACCGATACAACTTTATTTCCAATCCTGGCCATGTTAGTTTTCTCTCACACAACTTTCTAAAAGAACTGACATTTTAAAGTTGGGGAAGAAGAGTTTTTTGGGTTTTTTTTTGGGGGGGGGAAGAAGTTTTAAAAGAGAGATCCTATGGGAAACAATGTCTACTTCTAAGCCTACTTAAGCAATTGGCAAATAGAATGCAGTTCTACAACAGAAGAAAGGCAAGGATAGTAAGAGGTAATGTGGTTCATGGCGGGGTAGAGGAAGAAGGTCAGAGGAGGGCTTCTTTTGACCTTAGTAGCCCTTCATCTTATTTCTCTTCTTCAATTCTCTTTCTCTGTCCACAGCCCTCCAAGTAATCTTACAGATAACATTGCTCATCATCCTAGGAGGGCCTATTTTCCACAGACTCTCATCCTTGATGCTAATTCATGACATACTCAGTGCTAATTCATGCCATCTTTTTAGACCTTGACTGGGGCATACACTTTTCCAGCTCCCCCAGTGCGCACCTGCTACAGTTCAGTATCGTCTGTCTGCTAGAACCCTTTCTCTGCTCAAACAACAGAGCTCATCTTACAGGCACAGCTTCTTTCATCTTCGTGCCTTTTCTAGACTGTTCCCCAAATCTGTTAGCAAGTGGATTTCAGTCTTCACGACCACTTTCTATCTGGGTCTATCCCCTTCCTCTGTGATGACTCCTAGTCCCATTTTCCTTTCTCCTTTGGACAGATGACCCTTGGTGCTGGCTTGCTCTGTGGCCGACCTTCCCACCAACCCTTTGCTGTGTTATTGATGCTCCAGTCACACCTCCCTGCCTCAAGTCAGAACCACCTGGGTTTCAGCATCATCCACTTGTCCTGGACCAGAGCTGCTACACATCTTTTGAGAATTGTCCAGGGGTGGCCAAGTACAAAAGGAACTTCACTCCAGATCTCCAGATTCTTCCAGACCTTCTCAACTCAGCCAAAGTTCTTCATGCTCAGCATATAGCAGTGTGCCCAAATTCCCACAAAGAAATTGTACCAAATTGCCGTGATCTCCCTTCTCTTCCTCTTCCCAAATCCTAATATCCTTCAAGCAATATTCCTAAATATTTTAGGAAGTTATACCTTGTCCCCCACAACTGAACATCAAATGAGGTGCTGCTTTATATCATTCTCTAATTACTACATGTATGTTGGTCTTATTTTCAAGGGAAAACTTAAAAACCCCTCAAGGGCAGGAATCCCGTCTTAAAGCTCTTTTATAGTACCCTAATAGAAGAAGTGACAGTGAAGTGATGTGCACACAATGATTTCTCAGTGAATGCTTTATTCATGCAATGGGGCCAGAAGAGAAGCCATCTAGTTCAATTCCTAGCCCATGCTTCAGTCCCTTCACAAAATCCCCAGTGTCACCTACATTCCATCAAACACTCAGTGAGAAGGTATTCTCTGTCTTTGAAGGGAGTATATTCTAAACATCTCTCCTTTCCCTATATACCAAACCCAAACCTTCCTTCTTCTCCTTTTGAATGGTGCTCTTTATTTCTCTAGCTGCCCTGATTATCTTGCAACTTTCTTTTCATCTTGTTGTACTGAATGTATATATGGTCTCATATTTTTTCTAGAACATGGTGAGATGGCATTAAATAAATACATAGGTAAAATGTTTTCTAATCATCACTGATTTCTGTCTGCCCAGAATGTAAGTCAATTACTTTAAGCCACTTATCTTGGTCTTTTCACACATATTACTTTATGTTTTTAATTACTTGTCCCATATATGTATGTATTAATTTTCTCAGTATTGCATACCCGAAAGTATGCCTTTCACTTCATTTGTAGCCTGATTCAGTCCCTGCCATCTATATACTGATAGAAATAGTTTTATATGTGGAAGTAATGAAAAAAAAATCCAGGTTAAAAATGAAATGGGGAGTTTATGGAAACTCTTTAACTGAGAGGTATCTCCAGAAGTAAATTGTTACTACAAACTTTTTGATGGTGTCGATAAGGTCTCAAAAAATGCAACTGGAATCCGGACACCTTGCCTTTATTGGACTCTTCTGTTGCCACACTGAAAAGGCGGCGTCAGATCACCAGGGGGCGCTGTGCACACAGTCGCTGCACCTCTTCAAGGGCGGGAATTCCTTTCAGAACTAAGGTCAATCGTTCACAACCTGACTAGAAGACAGTTTCAATAAAAGCTTTCTCCTGTAGAAGTACAGTCCTATGGGGATGGTGGTGGAGGTGGGGGAGGGGAGGGGGCTGGGATGGGAGGGGAGGGGAGAATGGGAAAGAATCTAAAAATCTTAAAATAAAATATATCTTGTTAAGCTTTTCACACATGACACTTGGATCTTCCCTTCAAACTTACTAAAGCTATCGAGTATCTAATTGTTACCACTGTCAAGTCCTGGGCAATGTTATGAGTGTAGGGTCATGATCAGCATTGTGTATACGTGATTACTTGCTCTACAAGGGATGTACAAAAAGGTAAAGACAAAGTTTTAAACTGTTTAATGTCTCTTTGGTGGTTTTGGTAACTCCACAAAGCTGCACTCACCTTTTCTGCTGTTTATTCTTTTTCATCATAACACTTAACAATTTTCTGATACTGTTGGGAATTTCCACATTGATTCTTTGTCCTGAAACTATTTTAGATCCACATTCCTGGCACAGTCCATTTTTAAGAGTGGCTGACTGACTCCATAGCTAATTTAACAAATATATCACTAAGTGAAGCAGAAGTTAACATTTTATTCAAACTACCTGGCACAGACCTCCTCTAAGGAGAGAAATATTCTTGTTTAATAAATAACTTGGGGTTAAATTTTTTGCATAATTTTGGTACTGGAAGAGCAGAAGAGAGTGTATGGAACCAAAGAAGAGCCTGCAAAATGATGAAATGGTGGGCATTATTTGAAGGGAGGTGGGTACAGAGCAACTTCCCCTGGGAGAGGATGCTGAAGGATACCGTCAGAGCACTGTCAAACATACAACTCAAAATGTCTGTCATAATGTAAACTCTGCACCTCAATTTAGTCAAGTCTATTTTCTTTAGTCAAGTCACATTTTTTTTAAGTTGGTTTGTTGAGAGTTGAGGAAAGAGCCAAGTTTACACCCAGCCTAACAAAATGTCAGCTATGGAAACATGCACAGGTGTAGGAACCCAGAATCTTGAGATCTTACACTGGAGGGAATCTGCAGAAATCCTGGGAGGGGCTTCAGACTTTCACAGGGAATCAAAAAAAGTTACAATGCAAATATGGTCCAGATCCTAAAGGGTTTAGAAATTCTACCTGTTTCCTGAATTACAGAAGTAAAATTCTTTAATTTCAATTTACTATTCATACTCACCAAATTGAAACAGTGCATCAAATATACTCATGATGCTTCCTATCTTAACTATTCACCACAAAACTCAATATCTATGTTTATGTATGCCTATGAACACACTTCACTGTTTCTTTAACTTTATATATTTTTACTTATTCCTTGAAATGTGCCTAAAATTGTACCACATTTGGATGAGCATCAGAAAATACTAAATGAGAAGATGGTATACAACACTGATGTTTCAGATGTTAGAAAAAGGTAACTAATAGAGCCCCATTACAAAAAATTCTGTAGGGGAAGAGGGTTATCCAAGATGGTAATATAGGAGGCGCTTGAACTCCCTTCCCCCCCCACAGCCACAGCAAACATACAGCTCCACACAAAGTGAAAGAAAGCCAGAAACCAGCTAAGTGACTTCAACACAGTGAGCAAATACCCACATTGAAATGGGGAGGAAAGGCTGAGACCCAATCTTGCCCTAAACCCCACCCCCAACATAGTGTCATACAGTTGAAAAGGAATTCCCAAATCCAAGCTTCTTTCTGAGGAACAATGGGTTTGGGCCCATATTTAGTGCCCTGACATTTATGAATCTCACCAAAGGATGGGACCCCAAAACATCTAGCCCCCAAAATCAATGAGGATTGCATCCCCAAGACCCAGAAGACTTAAAGCAAACAAAAAAGAAATTGTTAAGGGGGGCACAAAACTTGCTGTGCATTAGCACAGAGGGAGCAGGAAGAACTGTGTATCTCCCAGTCTTTTCCCAAAAGGGACCCAAGTGCATACTTTGAAATCTGCCCAAGTGTCAGCATGCATGCATCTAGGGCTGGGCTTTGATCCTTCCTAGAAACCAGGAAAGCCAGCAAACATCTCCCTCTCCTTCTCCCTCTAGCTTGATCCCAGTTACCAGAATGTCTCCGGATGGAGCCCATACACCTGCATGCACTCCAGCTTTTATGGCTGCAGCCCAAGGGGTGGGTTTCTGGGTCACCAGACAATGATAGCTAATAGCACTACCACTCATGAGTCCCATAAAAATACAGCAAACAAAGAATTCTCAGCAAGCCCAAGCAGTCACTGCAGCTATCCCTCCCCATGGCTATATCTAAGTCCAGTGGTTGTTTTAGCTAATGCACAGAAACCAACTCAGAGCCAAGGAAAATGAAAAAAACAGGGAACTATGTTTCAAACCGAAGAACAAGACAAATATACAGAAACAGATCTTAATGAAATAGAAATAAGTAGATTTACCTAATAAGAGAGTTCAAAATAATGGTCAAAAATGCTCACCAAGGTCAGGAGAGAAATGCATGAACAGTCAGAATTCCCATAGCAATAGATATTAAAAAGTAGCAAAAAGAAATTACAAAGCAGAAGAAGATGATAATGGAATTTAAAAATCCCACAGAGGGGTTCAACACAGGCTAGATCAAGCAAAAGTAAGGTTCAGCAAACTTGAAGACAGGGTGGTAGAATTCATCTAATGGGAGGCACAAAAAGAAAAAAAAGAAAAAGTAAATATAGTTTATGGAACTTATGGAATACCATCCAAAAGATGAATGTACATATTACGGAGGTCCTAGAAGTAGAAGAGAGGGCAGAATGCTTAATCAAAAAATAATGGCTAAAAACTTTCCTAACACAGAGAAAGAAACAAACATCCAAATGTAAGAACCTCAAAAGTAACCAAAAAATGAATCCACAGCGACCCACACTGAGACACATTATAATTAAATTACCAAAAGTTAAAGACAGGAGAGAATCGTAAAAGCAGCAAGAGAAAAGTAGCTTGTTTCATACAAGGGAACCCCATAAGACTACTGGCATATTTTTTTTTTTACCAGAAATTACAGGGTAGAAAGGAGTGGGGATGATATAGTCTAAGGTCTGGAAAATAAATAAATAATTAAAAAAATTAAAACTGCTACCAGGGATTCTCCACCTGACAAAGTTGTCTTTCAGAACTGAAGGAGACATAAAGAATTCTCCAAACAAAAGCTGAAAGTGTTCATCACCACTAGAGCAGCTAGGAATCTTCAAGGATGTTTTTTAAGCTAAAACAGAAGGACACTAATTAGTAAGAAGAAAACACATGAGGATATAAAGCTCACCAGTAAAAGCAAGTATAATTAAACTCAAAATACACTAATGTAGTGTTGCTGGGTAAATCACATAACTCTAGGATAAAGACTAGAAGACAAAAGTAGCAAAAATAACTACAACAGACTACAGAGAATAATGGAAAGGATTAAAAAACAAGACCCAACTCTATTTGCCTACAAAAGACTCACTTCAGCTGTAAGGATACCCACACTGAAAGTGAAGAAATGGAAAAAGATATTCCATGGAAATGGAGCACAAAAGAAAGAAGGAAAGCCATACTTGCATTAGACAAAACAACAGACTTCAAGCTAATCTAACAAGAGACAAAGAGAGCCATTATGTAATGGTGAAGGAGGTCAATTCATCAGGTGATATAACATTAGTAAATACTTATACCTAAACATAGGAGCACCTAAATATATATAAATAAAGTATTAACAGATCTGAAGGGAGAAGTAACAAGACAATAATAATAGTAAGAGACTTTAATACCCTGCTTTCAATGATAGATCATCCAGACAAAAAATCAATAAGCAAACATTAGACAAACTATTAGCTCATTCATTAGCTCAGATGAACCCAAAAGATATTAAAAAAAATGCACCATCCAACAGCAACAATACATGTTCTTCTCAAATACACATATACAATATTCTCCAGGACAGATTGTATGTTAGGCCAAAAACAAGCCTTAATAAATTTAAGAAGTTTAAAATTATATCTAGCATCTATTCCAACTACAGCAGTATGAAACTAGGAATCAATTACAATAATAAAACTGGAAGACTCACAAATATGTGGCGATTAAACAACATGCTACAAACAACAAATGGATTAAAGAAGAAATTAAGATAAATAAAAAAGTCTTGAGAGAAGATAAAAACAGAAAATATCAAAACTTTTTGGTATACAGCAAAAGTAGTTCAGAGAAGGAAGTTTATAGTGACAGATATCTACATTAAGAAAAAGAATGATATCAAAAAACAAACTAACTTTAAACCTCAAGAAACTAGAAAAAGGAAAACAAATTAAACCCAGAGTTAAAAAAAAGGAAAACAACAAAGATTATAGAGCAAATAAATGAAAGATGGCCTAAAGAGACAATAGAAAAGGCCAACAAAACAAAGAGCTAGGGTTTTTTTTGAAAAGATAAAATAAGTTCTAGACTTTCCAAGAAAAAATAGGGAAGGATTCAAATAAATAAAATTAGAATTGAAAATGGAGGGGCGCCTGGGTGGCTCAGTTGGTTAAGGGACTGCCTTTGGCTCAGGTCATGATCCTGGAGACCTGGGATCAAGCCCCACATCGGGCTCCCTGCTCGGCAGGAAGCCTGCTTCTCCCTCTCTCACTCCCCTTGCTTGTGTTCCTTCTCTTGCTGTGTTTCTCTCTGTCAAATAAATAAATAAAATCTTAAAAAAAAAAAAGAAAATGGAAACATTCCAACTGATACCACAGAAATATGAAGGAGATTAGTATGTACAATTACCAACAAACTGGACAACCTGGAAGAAATGGACATTCCTAGAAACATATAATATACTAAGACTGAATCATGAGGAAACAGAAAATCTGAGCAGACCAATTACAGTAATGAGATTCAGTCAGTAATCAAAAACCTCCCAGTGAAGAAATCCAGGGCCAGATAGCTTCAATGGTGAATTCTACTAATAATTTAAAGAAGAATTAATATCAATTCTTCCCAAAATCCTCCAAAAAAGAAGAAGAGAATAGAATACTTCTAAACTTATTTTACCAGGCCAGCACTACTCTGATGCTAAAGCTAGATAAGGATACTACAAGAAAATAAAACTACAGGTCAATATCCTGATGAACACAGGCATGAAAATCCTCAACAAAATATTAGCAAACCAAATTCAACAGTTTAATAAAAGGACTTAAAGAATCATACACCACTATCAAATGAGATTTAATCTAGAGATGTAAGGATGGTTCAACATCTATAAATCAATATCACATTAACAAAAAGGACAAAAATAGTATAATCACCTCAATAGATACCAAAAAAGTATTTGACAAAATTCAAAATTCCTTCATGACAAAAACTCTCAATAAATGGGATATATAGGGAATGTACTTCAACACAGTGACGGCCAAATAGGAAAATCCCACAGGTAACAACATACATCACACATCATGAAAAGCTGAAAGTTTTTCCTCTAAGATCAAGAATAAGATAGGATGCCCACTCTCACCACTTTTGTTCAACACAGTTTGGAAGTCCTAGCCAGACCAATTAATCAAGAGCAAAAAATGAAAGTCAGCCAAATTGGAAAGAAAGAAGTAAAATTGTCTCTATTTGCAGATGACATATTATATCAGAAACCCTAATTCCAGTAAACAACTGTTAGAACTAATAAACTCAGTGAAGTGTTGGATATGAAATCAGTACACAAAAATCAGCTGTTTTTTTTACATTAACAGTGAACTATCAGAAAGAGAAATTAAGAGAAGAATTCAGTTTACAACAGCATAAAAAAGCATAAAATACTTAAGAGTAAATTTAACCAAGGAGATGGAAGATCTACAACTGAAAACTGTAAGACACTTATGAAAAAACATTGAAGAAGATACAAGTGGCAAGATATTCCGTGTTCACAGTTAGGAAGAATTAAGATTGTTAAAATGTCCATACTATCCAAAGTAAGCTACAGATTCAATGCACTCCCTCTCAAAATCCCATATTTTTGAAATTGAAAAAAATGACCTTAAAGCTTGATGAAACCACAAAAGACCCTGAATTATCCAAAGCAATTCTGAGAAAGAAGAATAAGGCTGGAGGCATCACACTTCCTGATTTCTCACTGTATTACAAAACCATAGCAATCAAGGCAGTATGATACTGGCATAAAAGCAGACACATAGGATCACTGGAACAGAATAGAAAGTCCTGAAATAAACCCATGCATTTATAATCAATTAATTTTTTTACAAAAGAACCAATTATATACAATAGGAAAATCTCTTTAATAGTCTCTTCAATAAACTATGTTGGGAAAACTGGATTTCCACATGCAAAAGAATGAAACCAGGCCCTATTTTATACTATACACAAAACTTAACTCAAAATAGATTAAAGACTTGAATGTAAGACCTGAAACCATCAAATTCGTGGAAGAAAACAGAAGGTAAGCTCCCTGACATTGGCTTAGGCAATGATTTTTTTGGATTTGACACCAAAATCAAAGACAACAGAAGTAAATATAAATGGATGGGTCTATATCAAACCAAAAAGCTTCTGCTCAGGAAACCATTATCAAAATGAAAAAAACAATCTATGGAGGGAATGTTTGTAAGCCACATATCTGGTAGGTGGTTAATATTCAAAACATATAAGGAACTTATACAGTCTCATAAAAATAATAACAATAACCCAATTAATAAATAAGCAAGGACCCAAGTAGTCATTTGGGGCAAAGAAGACATCAAAAACCATTGATCCAAAAGTAATCCAAAAATCAATGGTTTTGATTAGCCTCTCCTCCCTTGGGATAGCTATTGTCAAAAGGACAAGAGATAATAAATGCTGGCTGGCAAAGATGTAGAAAAAAGGGAACCCTGTTGGTGGGAATGTAAATTTCTATAACAAGTATGGAAAGCAGTCTGGACATTCCTCAAAATATTAAAATGGAATTACCAGAGGATCCTGCAATTGTACTTCTGGGTATATATCCAAAAAAAGAAGAAAGAAAAGAAGAAAGAGGAAAGAAAGAA
>PITA01021793.1:0-31839 GCA_004023965.1 Spilogale gracilis | reverse complement strand
CGGAGAAGTGCCTCTTCATGTCTCTTGCCCATTTTTTGATGTGTTCATCTTCTTTTTGGGTGTTGAGTTTGAGTAGTTCTTTATAGATCTTGGATATCAGCCCTTTGTCTGTAGTGTCATTTGCAAATATCCTTTCCCATTCTGTGGGTTGCCTCTTTGTTTTGTTGATTGTTTCCTTTCCTGTACGGAAGCTTTTTATTTTGATGAAGTCCCAGAAGTTCATTTTTGCTTTTGTCTCCTTTGCCTTTGGAGACATGTCTTGAAAGAAGTTGCTGTGGCCGATGTCAAAGAGGTTACTGCCTATGTTCTCTTCCAGGATTTTCCAAGAATATTTTTTATGTGACCAAAGGTCTTTTTGATTTTATAGTCTAGTCTATATTCAGATAACCTGTAAAAAAAGTGTGCTAGTTTATGCCTGAAAATAAACAGACCACTTAAAATAAACAGACCAGATCCAATCTCAAAACAAACACACAAGAAGCCTTTCGGATCTTAAAATAATGCTTTCTTTTTCTGTAATGATTTTATTGGTCATGGTTTACACTGGCCTCAAAGGTGGTCATTCTGCAGAGAACTAGTTTACTGTCTGATAAGACCATGACATCCTTGAAGATGAACCTCAGGATTTGAGATGACTCAGCAATGTCTAGGAACTTGCTTGTACCTGGCTTATTAAAAATTAATACAGCTCAGAATATAATGGTAGTTCTCAGTAGTGGATTGCTATTTAAGTGCTATTCGTATACACATCTTGACAAGAAAGTAAGTATGTATGCTGGGAACAGTTTAGATAAGAAAATAAAGAGACACTAAAAGGGAGAATCTAGTTAAAGAAATTGTTTTTTTCTCAAATAAGAAAGAAGATATATGTGCAAACCTATGTGCATTTTACAGCTCACAACATAGAGCTACTCATTATTTTATTTCAATATCTCTGCATTTTTCCAGCTAAATAGAAATCCTATTGAAGGTGCAACTGTGTATGTCCTGCAGGGAACCAAGTAGCTGCAGCCACACACACCTCATTCCATCTATCAACCTATAATGATTAAGAATTGGAGCTCTGAGAGCACACTACTTAGGTTTAAATCCCTAAACTGATACTTATCTCTTGTATAAAGTTGGAAAAATGACATAAGTTCTCTGAGCCTCACTTCCCTTACATGTAAAATAAAAGGAATACCTTCTAGCGCTGGAAAGATCACATATGGTACCTTTAACATACTTGTTACGGGACCTGGGACACAGAGTACACATTTAACAAGTTTTAGCCATTTAATAAGATTAAATTTTAAGACTCAAACTTATTTGGTTAAAAAATAAAAAAGAAACCATGATGAGAAAATAGAATGAGATATAATCAAACAACTAGATCTTAGCCTGCAAAAAGTTTTCAATTCAGCTTTGTGACTCTAAACTAAGAAGGACAAAAACTCATTTGTATTTTGGCTCCTCACCAACTATAATGAGTAGTGCAGTAATGAATATAGCTGGCATTAAACTTCTCACCAGAACCCTATGTGGTCAGGATAAAGACATTTACTGAATGTGCAGGTGTCCTGGGTGATAGGAACCTATGAAATCAGTGTTTTTTTTTCTTTTGGGGCAGCCCTGAGGCTCCATTGTCATCCCTTTACCCACAATAATGAATGGTATCCCTTACAATATGAAGGGCATCTCTCTAGAAGACCCTATTCCGAAAACATTCATACTCCAATGTCAACCACCCAGTGACCATCAAATTCCAAGTCACACCAAAACATGGATCATAGAGAATTTTACGTTATTAAAAAAAATCTTTGAATGGCAAAAATAGATGAGAACAGAAAGAAAGACACAGAGAGTGAAAAAGAATGGGAGGATAAGAATTCAGAGAGAAAATCTGAAATATGGTGTCAGAAAGTGAATGAGAGAGGAAAAAAACAAATGGTTATAAGTATAAGATAGCAAGAGCACAAGAGGAGAGGAGAGAAGAAACAGAAAAGTATGGAAGAGAAGATGGGTGGAATGCAAGCGCTGGGAAGAAGCTTTCTGGAAACCACATGAAGTCATGCAGGGACAGCACATTTATTTCTTATCCTTGCTTTCATGCCATAGTCTTTAAGTGTTTCAACTTCCTTATTCTTTACAGTAACAGTATGAGTTAGGTAGATATTATTGTGATTACCATACTTACGATGAGAAAAGTCTGGCTTAGAAATAATAAGCAAGTGAAGAAGCACACAGTGGTGTCTCCCCTTTCCTCATGGATAATCAAGTCCATTCCCCTTCAAGAGGTTTTATCCTATTAAAGGAACCGGACCTTTCCCATTTAAGCCTGTCCTTTACTATTAAGTTTTAGAGTCAACAAGCCTCAGAAAACCACATTCTTCAGTTCTGGCATTTTGTAGTGTGATCAACCACTCAGTCTCAGTTGATTCATAGGTCTCATCGTATACAAATGCAACTGCTGGATATTTAGAATGTTTCTGAGAGTACAGAAATTACCTTCATTCTTTCTATTTTGATTAGAAAGCAGGAGATGTAGGTTTCTATGATTAAAAGATTTTTAAAATATTGTTTTTCTAAAGAATATTGAAAAATCTAACCCTTTCCTTTTTCAGGTCACGCTCATCTTCTCTTCACCTCTCCAATAGTCACTATGTGTGGCTACATTAAGCATTATACCTGTCATTAGTAATTAATGCTCAACTGAAAAGCACTGGTAAAACAAAACAAAACAAAACAAAAAACTTGAATACTAAACTATTTTGGAATTGAAATATTGAAAAAAACATTTTCACTGCTTTTCTATTACATAGTATCTGAATAGAATTTAGAATTAGAAAGGAGCTTTGCAATTTTTTAGAGTTAATTTCCACAATACTTCTATAAAGAAAGTAGGTGTTATGTATTGTGTGATTACAATTAGGTGCCAGTTGATTTTAAATCACATCGTATGCACAATAGTTTCAAACTGGTTATTATTAAAAGATACAGTTCATGAGCTAAGCTCCAACTAAAACATTATACTGTCAACTTGAGACTATATTGTTACGGTTGCTATGTAGGTTTTTAGGATAAACAATCTCATGGTATGAATATAGAATAAACTGTAGCTTTAAACTTTAACACAATAAGAATTTCCTTGAGTGTAGCTTTATTTCTTTGATGCTGAAGTGAATCTGTAGCATATTTCTGAGAGTATTCATTATATATATCTGCCCTGTTGGGGATATTAATTATGGCTATAATTAATTATGGCTAATTAATAATAGGAAAAGGAAAGAATGAGCAAGTAGAAGAAAAAGGAGAAAGGAAGGGGAGAGGAGAAAAAGGGGGAATTACTTTCAGGTCATGGAACATTTATAAGATATGTGACCTCAAAAATCTACGAAATGGGTATTATTTTTGTTTCACACACAAGGAAACTGAGGTCCAGTTTTTAAATGAGTTACCTAAGGCCATTTAAAGGCAGCTGACACGAAACAGAATGACCTGAAATCAGTATTGAAGGATGCCATTACTTTCAATATCTCTTAAGATACTCATGTGTATGTGTGTTTGCTAAATCACTTTAGCATTAATGAATAATCATTTTGCCATATGCTCCCAAAGTGAAATAAAAATAATGTCTATTTCCAACAGCTCATGCTTTATAACCATTTTATAACATTTAGAAAGTTTAACTGGAAACCTTTTCTCTTGGGCTGTATTCAAATGATTTATGATAATGTCCTTAGCAAAAAGACGCATCATTATTGTGATTAATCTCATCTGGTGACAGTACTATTGCACAGCTAAATCATCACGCTACAAAGAAACAAAATCAGTAACTCCATTTAGCAGATTTGGTGATGATACTTGTTCGAGTATTGCAAAATTCGTATTAAATTACTTCCATATGGCATTAAACATTGTTCATTGCCGGCTAAAGACCTCAGTCTAAAAAAAAAAATCAGTGATTTTCCATTTCTATTGCACACATGTGTTTAGACTTGTTGGTTACTTAAGATAACGCTGGTACTGAGGGAAAATCATTCTTGTCAGTGCTGTTCCTGAAATTATTCCTTGCCTATGATTTTCAGGTAATTCTTTTCCTATTTGGAAAACATATTTTTCAGTAAACGTGGTCTCATAATATTTTCCATAATGCCTTACTCTTGTCCCTAGATGAGATAGTGTTGCTAAATTTGAAGTTCTCTACTCCTATTCTTAATCTATTACACACCAATAAACTTGGTTTTATAACATCATTTCATTTACTCCTATGTCAAACTCAAGCTGGAGTTTCACAAAGTGCTAAATTCTTCTATTTCAAGAGAACCAAAAACCAATCTTGTTTCAGACAAACAGATTTAACTTTAGTGTTTACATCTTTATTTATTCTGCCCCACGGATATTATTCCTTCGTCTGCATAGCATGATCGGCTCATCGCTACTAGCCACTTCATGTGAAGTCTAGCTAGTTGTATATTCAGCATCTGCACTGGAAAGTAAGCTCACTGACACTAGGGCCTATTACCTTGACATCTGACAACCTGGCTAGGTAACTTCTACTCAGTAAATAACTGTTAAGTGAATAATAGTATTTATAATGGCTAATGGTTAAAACATGAATGCTTATTTTGCTGCACACTTTACTTATATTACCTCATGTAATCCTTGCTGCAATCCATGAAATAGATTCTATTATCCTCACTGTAGAAATGAGGAAGCTGAAACAACTGACAAAGATTGCATCACACCGTCTTTCACACAATTAGTTTAGGAGTGGAGTTAGAATTGGATCTCAAGCAGTCTGACTCCAGAGTCATGGCTTCAAGGCACTGCCCCACAACCCTGTTTGCTGGAAAGCGCTTTGGCATCAGGAATGAATGATTCTCTTTTTTTTTTTTTTAAGATTTTATTTGTTTATTTGACAGAGAGATACACAGCGAGAGAGGGAACAAAAGCAGGGGGAGTGAGAGAGGAAGAAGCAGGCTTCCTGCCCAGCAGGAAACCAGATGCAGGGTTGGATCCCAGGACTCTGGGGTCATGACCTGAGCAGAAGGCATCCGCTTAGCCAACTGAGCCACCGCAGCGCCCCAGGAGTGAATGATTCTTAATTACCAAGACTGGTACTATGACTTTATCTGTTATACTTGATACAGACTTACATCACCACTTACTACATTGCATTTATCATATGTGATAGTTAATTTTATGTGTCATTTTGAGTGGACCAAAGGATGCCCAGAGAGCTGGTGAAACATTATTTCTGGGTGTGTCTGTGAGGGTGTTTCTGAAAGAGATTAGCATGGGGCTCAGTAGACTGAGTAAAGAAGATCCACCCCTTACCGGTGTGGGCAGGAATCATCTGCTCGATTGAGGGCTCAAATAAGACAAAAAGACAGAGAAATGGTGAGTTATCTCTCTCTTTGACTTGGGATTCATCTTCTGTTCTCAGACATTGAAACTCCTGGTTCTCAAGCCTTCACCTTGAGACTTATACCAGCAACCCTGTCCTGAGGCCTTAGGCCTTAAACTGGGAATCACACATTCAGCTCCTGCGGCTCTTTGGCCTTTGCATTCAGACTGAATTATACCACAGGCTTTCCTGTTTGCCATCTTGCAGATGGCGGTTTGTGGTACTTCTTGGCTTCCATAAACTACATAAGCCAATCCCCATAATACAGCCCCATAATAAATAAATATATATATTAATATATATAATATATACATAATATATTAGGATATATATATTCTATTGATGCTGTTTCTTTGAAGAACTCTGACTAACATATCATGGTTTGTATGTTTATTTGCTTTTCAATAAATAAAAATCTTTCATTATCCATGCACAGATGAGTGGAATGATTAATACATTCCAAAACTGCAGATAATCCTTTTATAGTTGGCATATTGTTTAAACTTTTTTGCATGAGAATGAAATTTTTAAAGTTTTTTTTTTTTTTAGAATTTAAATTTTATGTACTTAGGGTCTGGGTCTGTCCTCACCAATTATTCTTAGCAACTAGCATAATAGCTATACCATGAGTGTTCAAAAATTTTTGAGTTTCATGACTAATTATTGCTATTAACATTAAGTTTTTTCCTTTAAAACAAGACAACATGAGTAGTTTGGACGACACACTGAATCATAAAAGATTTGTAACAAAAAAGAATCAAATTTGACTAGTATGTAGTTATCAAAAGAAATGAATCGAAAATTCCATTTCCACTCCCACCAACTTTGAGATGGTCATGTAGTTAGGTATAAGAATGTCTATGCTGAAAAATAAACAGAACCTGTAAAATTAGAAGTAGAAAATATAATTGTCTGCCTTGTAGAGGTTAAATGTGGTCTTAGGAGAGGGTGAAAATTATCATACAGAATTCTATTTAGTGCTGTTTGAGAATTATCTTATTAATTAGCTCAGCTCTTCAAAAATTAGTGTAAATAAGTGCTTATCTGATCAACATGTATCAACCCCAAAATAGAATAAGTATTTTTGAAATGACACTATACCCTTTCTTCAATCCCGGGGACCTCATGGACAGTTAACTGTGAAAGCAGCACTGATCCAAGAGGTAGTTGTCATATCAGGAAACAGACATTAAATTCATTCTGAGATACAAAATGCAATGTTTTGGAAGACTGCCTGATCTAATTTTTCTCCTCAACTCCATAGTAGTTTTGAAAATAACAGGTAACTCTCTAGGTTGCAAGAAAAAGGGTAAAAATAAGAGAACTATGGATTTAAACACTGCCAGTGGTCTCTGTGATGACCTAGGCCTAGCTCCCTGACCCAGAGTAGTGATTCCAGAAACCTCAGAGGACTTATAGATCAGACTGCACATTTCTGAACCAATTGCCAGAGTAGCATCTCATCAGAAATAAGAGTTTAGCAGACTCTAAACTGAGAGTACACATAAGAGTACACATAAAGTCAGGAAGACCTTTCTCTTATCACCACTGTTAGATGTCCAAATCCTCATGAACTGTTTCACGATAACCAATTAAGACCTGCCTCGCCAACCACATATAATGGACAAAAGAAAGTTCTGCAACAATATCAGAGTAAAGTTTGCTAACCCTTTTACTCTTTTTAGAGTCTTCCTAAAACTGTCCATTCTAAATCATTGATTTGATCAGATAAATAAATGGAACATCGATTCAAAACAGTCTCATTAATTCCATTCCCATGGAGTTAAATCAACCTGATCTTACTTTCATCTCTGATAATATGATTAGTTCAACTAGAAATCATACAGTTGGAAATAATCTATAAGTTGAAAAAAACAAAAAAGCACTCTTAAAAATCCTGGCTCTGAAGATGCTATTAAAGATTAAAGAAGAACAACACAGTTGAGATATATAAATGTGAACTTCCAAGGAACTTTGAGGAGGACTAAAAATATCATTAATTTTGAAATAAATGAAGAATTTAGCATGACATATTTTCTGACTAAATACAGTCATACAAATTTATAAAATAAGAAATGCTATGGGGTAAATTTATATAAAAGTGAAAATATTTTATATTGCATGAAAAAATTTCCTTCCTTTCAGTCGAAGTTGTTTCCCAATGTCAAAGTACTCTACAACCAGCTGGCCTTTTAGAGAGGGTCCATTATTTTCTTGTTGAAGTGGCAGGCTGTTCTTGATGAGTACATATCTTGAGGTCACTTTGCTGACACTTTATTTGATAGACTGCCCACTTTCTCCTAAGGAAAACTAAGGAAACTGGGGAATGTACTTAGTTTAAAAAGATACTAGAACATCCTTATTTCATATGACAGTCAAATAATGGAAAATAATAAAATGAAGACAGTTAGTGATAGTTCCATCCTCATTCAGTATCACGATGGCCATCTAAAGCCTGTTTAAATTTCACATTTATTTAACTAGAAAAATGGGCAAGAGCCACATAGGATGTGCAATATTTGGTCTATAGCCTTTCCTCCTACATGCTGTGGGATACTGGGCACATTCCTTAATTTTTCTAAGTCTCAGTAACCTCATCTCTAAATAACAGAAGTACTAACTTCAAAAAGTCGGTTTGAAGACTAAATGAAAGAATGTTGTGGGAGCATTTAACAGCGTTCTGGACACATCTTAATCACCTCATAGATATTAAAACAGAATTACTGTTACAATTTTGTATTCTTTCTTTAGAATAAATTATTCTCCAAATTGTAGATTTGGAAGATATTTGATATTTTAAACTATTTCTTTATTTTTAAAATTCATCTGCTGAAAGAGAATTACATTATTTCATAAGTTGTTTCCTGCAGATGCAGTTTTAAAATATAAATACTGATCTTGGGTTGCCTGGGTGGCTCAGTCATTAAGTGTCTGCCTTTGGCTCAGGTCATGATCCTAGAGTTGAGGGATTGAGCCCTGCATTGGGCTCCCTGCTCGGCAGGAAGCCTGCTTCTCCCTCTCTCATTCCCCCTATTTGTGTTCCCTCTCTAGCAGTGTTTCTCTCTGTCAAATAAATAAATAAATAAAATCTTAAGAATATATATATTTAAATACTGATCTTAAACATGCTAATAAGTTTGCTAAGTGAATGGGACACAATAATGACAAGAAAGAAGAAAATCTGCAATGAAGTAAATTGAAAATGAATATGATTTAACTCAAATTGAAAGAAGGGTATATTGGTGTATTTTCTGATTAGGATATATAACAGCAATAAAATATTTCAAAGAGAAGAGTGGCAAAGTCTGTGTAAGAAGGAAGGAGTTGCATGATGGAAAAGAAAGAAAATGCTTAGTTATTAATTCCAGAATAGGATGAAGTCAGGACAGTAGTTGGAAATGAAATGTTTTCTGACTTTGAAAAATAAAGTTTTGAAGTAGAAATACTAGGAATATGGTATTCTACTAAAAAACCACCACCAACAAAGACTTTTTAAATTTTCATGTTACTGACAATATCTCTGAAAGAAAGTCTAGGTGGTATTAAAATTAGAAGTAAGGGGGCGCCTGGGTGGCTCAGTTGGTTGGGGGACTGCTTTTGGCTCAGGTCATGATCCTGGAGACCCCAGATCGAGCACCACGTCGGGCTTCCTGCTCAGCAGGAAGCCTGCTTCTCCCTCTCTCAGTCCCTCTGCTTGTGTTCCTTCTCTCGCTGTGTTTCTCTCTGTCAAATAAATTAAAAAAAAACAAACAAACTGGAAGTAAAAATGGAACTTGAAGATAAATCACAAATTTAATCACAAACTTGCAAATTAATATCAGCGACTTACTCTTTAATTCATGTGTAAATGAATGCATTTATTTTATTTATTGTGGCTTTATGGATGAAATGCAAAATTCAGACTTGAAAGGGAACACTAGTATAATTAAACATCCAGTGCTTGAATTCTGTTCTAAAAAGATTTTGTTAAATAAAGACAATCTGAACTTGGAAACATATTGAAATTAGTGACTTAAAAAATGTCTGGATTCTCCAAATATATAAGATATGTTCCTATCTTTCCCAATAAGTGATAGTTACCCACATGAAAATCAGTCTTCAGGAAGATCTCCATAGTGTTAATTTATGTTTACCTAATCCTTCCTTAAAAGAGTCTTATTACTCAGTGATGTTAAGGAAGGCTACGCTATGACTTTTTCTTTTGTTTCTCTGTATTCCAATATTATAAAATTCAGATAAGACTGTAGTATGAGATTAGCTTACATACATTCTCTTATTCACAAGCCACATAGTGGTCATTTATTTAAAAAAAATTGTATTGGTTATCTTCCAAATGGAAGACAATTAATTTGGTGCCAGAGAGAGAAATATGAACAAAGTCCTAACACTCAAGGAATTAGAAGAAAATTATAGTCTGACTCAATATCCAAAGATTGAAACCTGTTCTAAAGAAGACATGCTAAATAAAGACAAGCTACCAAAAGTTTTTATTAGGACAAAATAAAGCCAATAATTTCAATAACTATAATAAGTCATATAATTGAAATATGAACAAATATAAGACAAAAGGAGAAAAGATTAAAACAGGGTTAAGAAAGACTCTCATAGGAGATGATATTTGAGTTAAATCTGGAATGCTAAACAAGGAAGTTGGGCATGAATGTTGAAAGGGATAAACTTATAAGGAACAGGTATAGTAATTATAAACACAGAAGCATTGAGAAATTGGTGTTATCAGTTCCTGTCTTACAGAGATTCCCCCCAGCTAGGAGATCTTTGCCAGGTGCCTGGAAATATGTCTGGATTTTGGGAGGGAATCAAGATTAAGATTTGGAAAATTTAAGGCAATAAAATAGTGATAAGGAACTCAGCAAGTGCTGAGGATTAAACACGAATCTTAAGGGATAGAAAGAAGCAGAGGGCTAACCATGGGAAAAGAAGCATTTGAAGAACTACAATAATTATAAGAATAATTTGTTTCTGTAGGCAAGAAAGAAAAATAAAATTTCAAGTAAAAGTAGTAGCTAAACAAGACAACATCTCCAGAAAGTTCACAATATTAAGACAAAAATATGTTAATTTTGTTTTGGAAATTACAACATAACAAAAATGATCTGAATGGTTAATGGAAATCCAAACTGTTTTATGGTCATTTGAGGAAAAAAAATTCAAAAAAATAAATATGCAAGCATGAACTATTCTTAGAAAAAATAAAGACCTTCTCCAGATTCCAGCATGGCTTCTAGCAGCTTAATGCCTTGTCTGTAGGATTACCCTAGTGCCTTTAATATGCCTGCCTGGGAGGCGAAACTGGGTGGCTCAGGTCGGGATTCCAGTGTCCTGGGGTGGAGCCCTGCTTTGGCCTCCTTGCTCAGCATGGAGCCTGACTGTCCCTCTGCATCTTCTCCTACCAGGCTTCCCCCTTCACACTAGTTCTCTCTCTCTCTCTCTCAAATAAATGAATGAATGAATGAAAAATAAAAAAATCTTTTACAAAAATGCCTGCCTGGGAAAGATCAAGGTTGCCAAAATTATTTGTTGTTTGTTACAGTTGAAACTTGAAGATGAGGCCCATGTCTCCCATATCTGTAGGAGGACAGAAACCTAACTTTGATAAGCATAGTGAGGTTCTCTCCAGTGAAGTAAGATAATGAAAAAAATAAATGTTGAAGATTGAAAAGGAAGAAGCAAAACTGCTTTGTTTTTTTTAAGATGACTTGGTTATACTTAGAAAAAGTATGCTTTTCTTAAAAGAGCCCCAAAACTATAGAATTAATAAGGGAAATTAGCAACATTACTAGATACAAGGTCATATATAAAAATCAAATGTATTTTAGAAACTAGGCATAAATAATTTAAAAATTAAATTAAAAGTGCGCCTGGGTGGCTCAGCTGGTTAAGCAACTGCCTTCAGCTCAGGTCATGATCCCAGAGTCCTGGGATCGAGCCCCATATCAGGCTCCCTGCTGGGCAGGAAGCCTGCTTCTCCCTCTCTCACTCCCCCTGCTTGGGTTCCCTCTCTAGCTGTGTTTCTCTCTGTCAAATAATAAATAAAATCTTAAAAAGCAATTAAATTTAAAAAAATATTGTTTATAAAATACCAAAACCAACAAATACTCAGGAATGACTTTAACAAAAGATGTATGTGACTTTAAACTACATGTTATTATTAAGAGAAATCAAAGAAGAGCTCGATAAATGGGGAAAGTGTCATATTCATCTATTGGTAAACTCACTGATTTAAAAATGCCCACTCTTAGGGGGCGCCTGAGTGGCTCAGTTGGTTAAGTGACTGTCTTCGGTTCAGGTCATGATCCTGGAGACCCGGGATCGAGCCCCACATCGGGCTCCCTGCTTGGCGGGAAGCCTGCTTCTCCCTCTCTCACTCCCCCTGCTTGTGTTCCCTCTCCCGCTGTGTTTCTCTCTGTCAAATAAATAAATACAATCTTTAAAAAAAGAAAAGAAAAGAAAAGAAATAAAAATGCCCACTCTAGCTTATACATGTTAACTGAAATACATGTAAAATTGAAATGCTGATTCTAAAATTTACATAGAAATTAAAGAACCTAGACTATCTAAGGAATCTTCAACAACAGTAATGTTGGAGGATATACATTAGCAAGTATCAAAAATTACTATAGCCAAAGTAGTAAAAGCAGGATAGTATTGACTAAAAGATAAATATATTAAGGAACAAGAATAGAGTTTCCAGAACCAGACCAAACACACATGTTCACTTGATATAAAACCAGGACATCAATGTAATTCTGTAACATAAAACTCATCTTTACAATAAATGATTTTTAGATACCCATTAATGGGACTAATTGGACATACATAATCAAAACTAAATCATGACCTCCACCTTGACAACATACGTAAAACAGTTCAAAATATATCATAGACTGAAATGAGAAAGGTAAAACATTATAGCTTCTAGATAAATCTTTATGATCTGGGGTAAAGTTTTCTTAAATGGATCACAAAAGCACAATCCATAAAAAAGAAGTTTTATGAGCTGGACAACATTTAAAATAAAAACTTTCTGTTTCTAAAAAGATAAAATTCAGATTACAATAGAGCAGGTTTCACACTGAGAGAAGGTATTTATAATACATGTATCTGAAACAAACTTAATTCCAAAATATAATAAGAATGATCAGAAAAAATAAAACACTGACAATCATTCATTAGTGAGCAACAAATTTGCATAGATATTTTATAAAAGAGGACCCAGACAGTCAAAAAGTCTACAGAAAAATACTCAACCGAAAAAGTCATCAGGGAAAATGAAACTAAAAAAACACAATGTGATACCACTGTATTTCCCCTGAATGGATGAAATGAGGAATGAATAATACCAAGGATATGAAGCAATTAGAACTTTCACACAGTAGTAAAAATGACACAACTTTAAAAAATTGTTCAGTAGTGTATACCAAAACTCCCTCTCTCTCTCTCTTTCTCACACACACACACACACACACACACACACACACACACACACACCCATAGACCTTTGAACATCTGATTCTGTTCTGAGATTTGCAAAAGAAATGAATGAATGTGTTCACCAAAAGAAAAAAGAATTGTAGTGCTCATGACAACATTACTTATAAAAGCCTCATGCTGAAAACAATAGTAGTATCCATGAACAGTAGGACAGAAAAATTATCACAAAATACCCATATAGTGTAGTTATGCAGAGCAATGGAAAAAGAATAGACTACTGTCACACACCCTAATACAAATGATTCACACAAATGCAATGCTGTACAAAAGAAGACAATGTGAAAGTACATAATCTATGATTCTATTGAAATGAAATTATAAAAATTGGGTGGCTCAGTCGGTTAAGCACCAGACTCTTGATTTCTGCTCAGCTCATGATCTCAGGGTTGTGAGCCCTACATTAGGATCCATGCTGGGTGTGGAGCCTGCTTGAGATTTTCTCTCTCCCTCTTCCTCTGCCCCTCCTCCTGAGTTATGCAAGCATACTCTCTCTCTAAAATAAATAAATGAAACAAACAAACAAACAAACAAAAAAGAAAGCAACCTATGATGATAGAAGTCAGAATAGTAATTACCTTTGGGGGAAGTATGGACTGGTTAAGGCACGAGGAAGTCTGCTGGAGTGCTGAAAATGTTGGTTATGTGCACATACACATGCATATATGTATATATATATAATACATATATAATGTGTTGAATACATGGGTATTATGTGTATGAAAATGTCAATTTGTACAGCTATGATCAAGTTGATGCCTTACTATATGTTATCATATCTCAATAGAAAGGGAAATAGAAATAAAATAAAATAGAGGAAATAGGGAATAATTAGAGCAAGGCCCTGGAGGTAGCTGAAGGGGATGGGATTAAAAGTACAAGCGGTGGATTAGCATTGAGGAGGAGGAAGGCCACTGCTTTCTCTGAGATTTTAGGGAAGGAGATAAGAATGAATCTGAATATCAGTTTTGGGGGGATTTTGTTTTAAGTGAAAAGGAGTGGGAGAGGTAAAGAATTCAAACTATGAATTGGAGAATACCTATGGCTCTAGGAGGTTTACCCGCACAGATTTAGCACCTCCAGCGCTAGTCTAGTACTAGTCATGGTCAAAGAACAGCCGTGATGTGATGCCACAGCATTCTCACCAGCTACTTTAAATTTCCATTTTATTTGTCTTCACCTTTTGACAGTTATTCCTCCATTCATTTCTGCCCTAAACTCTGTCTTTAAGATTCAATTCTAGCCTAGAAAGCCATACCCACATCAAAGATCTCAAAAAAAACCCCTTCCCAGTTTGGGACCAACGCTTTACACGGCAGCCCTTTGGCAGCTGATGTAAATCATGTGACCTGTTCTGATGCGTTTCTCTCAGTATTACCAAGATACAGTGCTTTATAGGAATGCACCAAAATGACATGATCATTTATTTGGAAACTATAAGACAGAAAGAAATCTTCATTTAATTTTGAATTAAATATCTATTTACTATACCCATTACCAAAAAAAAAAAAAAAGAGAGAGAGAGAGAGAGAGAGAGAGAGAGAGAGAGATCAATCTATTCCCTCTTCAAATAGTGCACCTTAAGGAAGCCAAGGGTTTACAAAACAGAAAAGTGCTTTTTTCAGATCTAGAAAATGGGATAGTAGAACCATCTGGACTGTCTTCTTGCAAATCCTTGTGAGTTGGCTCAGAGAAAAGCCAGGGACTGCTCCATGGAGAGAATACCAGAGATACTGCCTCAGCTTTTAAGAAAAGACAAATAGTCACTTTTTACCAGACAAAGCTTCGGAGAAAGTATTTAAAACAAATCAGTCTTCACAGCTCCTTGATGTTTTTCATCTCTAATTCACAATGTTTTGTCAAAATGTAGAGCCAGGAAGTATAATTATTCAAATTCTGGCCCGTATATGAAATATATTTTTTCCCCAGATTTAGCAACACAGAGTTAGTGGTTTGAGTCAGCTACTAACCAGGGATAGGGGTCATCTTCTGTATATGAAGTAACATGTAGACAGGAGAGAAATCCCTCTTTGCATCTAAGGGCTTAGGCTCAATATTACAAAATAACTTGCTTATATAGGCTGTAGGGAATTTCCTTCTATCTTAAAAACACTCCAGCTTCTAAACAGCAAAGATGTTTGTTTCCAGCTGTGATGATAATATATTCTCTGGTCCCTCTCATCAGTAAAGCAAAGGTTCAGATTCCCCCTAACACTTTCTCCTCCAGTTGATCTTCCAAATGTATTTGGAACTACCAGGAAGCTATTTCTGAAGGC
Organism: Spilogale gracilis; assembly: GCA_004023965.1. NCBI lineage: Eukaryota > Metazoa > Chordata > Mammalia > Carnivora > Mephitidae > Spilogale > Spilogale gracilis. Next base: position 16,665 of record PITA01021793.1, on the reverse strand, counting down.
TCTGAGGGTGAGCAATGGGAAGTATTACTGTAATAAATCATGATTCAGAGGCCCAGAGACAATTGGGGGGTACTAAAACCCTTCAAAAGACTTGATCAGATTGCAGCAACAATGGCTTTCTGCCCTAAAGCTACTTGAAAATACATCTGCAGATTTTTTTTCTTTAATGAAGAATAACTGGGTTTTAGTCATCTGTGTAGAATTTGAAACTCAACCTCTGACATTTCAGAAAAATAGAACTTAATACTAAAACTGCATCAGTATGTTTTGTGCTGAAAACACCACAAGGCAGTACTAGGTGAAAAGAGTAAGGATAAAGATTATGCTCAAAAGGAATGACCTATAGGGGAAATTAAATATCCAGGAGTGGTGACTATACAAAGTCAGCAACAGCATCTGAAAACAAAGAACCCTGCTCAAGGATGCCCTGGGCTTTTATCTTTAAAATAGCTCCTTATAACTATAGAGCTCTCCACAGATTACAGAACACTTCAAACACATTACAACCACCACCTCCTTTCTTTCCCCTAAAATCCTACATCATGAAAATCAAGGAGGCAAGTGAAAGGGAAACATAACTGTGGCTCCATATGTCCTATTTCTGGAAATGCATTTTGAAATTTTTGTCTCATTTTGTGTTGGAATGTGAGAAACATTTCTCCAGGTTTCTTAAAATGGCATGAGTTTTTGGTTATGAATAATCTCCACTTTCTCTATTTTTAAACACGTAATCCAGGGTTTCTCAGCTTTGCCATTATTGACCCCCTGGTGATTCTTTGTTGTGGGAGTGTGTCCTGTGGGTTATAGGATATTTGGCAGTGTTCCTATTCTCCACTCACCAGACCCCAGCAGTCACCACCACACCCGGTTGTAAAAGCCACAAATGTTGGCAAACGTTGCCAAATACACTGGGGGCCAATTTGGGCGGGGGGTGGGGGGGAGACTTAATAAGGCAAGAGAACAAAGTAGCTATTTTGATTCAAATAAATTCTTATACCAAAAAAATCCACGTTATATATGGACAATTTGGGAGAATTGTAACTTAACAAATCTGTTTACTACCTATAAAACAGAATATTGTTGATTCTTTTGGACATCAAATAAACAGATACTTTCCAGTGTTTATCACTCCACTGTGATGAGTCTATTTATTTCATTTTGGAAGAAACTGTTCTAACCTTTTTTATGTTGGCCTACATTTGCACATGGAAGTTCGTTCTGATACAAGGTCTTTTCAAAGGTCAGATTTGGGTTTCTCATTCTTTCTGCTATTCTTTCTTATAGCTAAGACATAATATTTGCCTGTAGTTACATTATACAGAACTCAAGCCGAATCTTTTGATTCACATGTTTTTGTTCTTTCTTGTCATGGATACAGAACCAGTATTTGTATAATCACTTCCAAATTAATGATAAAAGACAGATGTTCTTTCCTCAAATCAATATAACTGAAGAGATAAGCTGAAAAAAAAAAAAGATGTTCTCAAGTGAAAATAGAAACACATCAAAGATAAATGAGAAAAAAACCTTCCAGAATGACAATATTTGACAGAAATTTTTAAAAGGAATTAACGAGAACTAGGTGTAAATAAATGTTAATTAAGCTAATTTGAAGTGTGGGGAGCTATTTTCAATCTTTGGATAATATCCGAACTTGGAGAAAACCAAAATGTCAACTTGACCCTAACAGAAACTTAGCAATACAGATGAGATCATCTGGGTGGATAAGATTCCAGCAATTCAGAAACAATCAGAAATTCTAAGTTTGAAGAAACTGAAATTCAGCCAAGAAATTAGTCTATGTGAGGTTGAGGTTAGAATGTGAAAAATGTTTTGGAGGTTCCTATTTGAGAAGAGCATAGGAGATGAATCAAATGAACATTGAAAGTGATTTTCTTGAATAAAGCAGTTGAATCTGAGGTATTAAAGAGTAAAGCTGTTTATCTTCATATAGTCCCAATACTGTCATTGCTATTGTCAGGAGAGATATCTAGAAATATGTTGCTACGGCCAAAGTCAAAAAATTGCTGCCTTTGCTCAATTCTAGGATTTTTATGGTTTCAGTTCTCACATTTAGGTCCTTAATCCATTTTGAATTTATTTTTGTGGATGGTATAAAAAAATTTCCAGTTTCATTCGTTTGTATGTTGCTGTACAGTTTTCTCAATACCATTTTTTGAGGAGGCTGTCTTTTTCCCATTTCATAGTCTTGCCTCTTTTGTCAAAGGTTAATTGACCACATATATAACTGTGGGTTTATTTCTGAGTTTTCTATACTTCCATTGATCTATATGTCTGTATTTGTGCTGTCTGCACAGAAAAAAGAAAGAATCAATAAAACTAAAAGAAAACCTACCGAACGGGAAAAAAATTTGCAAATGACATGTCTGATAAAGGGCTAATATCCAAAAAATATAAAGAACTTATACAACTAAAGAAACCAAATAATCCAATTAAAAAATGGGCAGAAGACAGGAACAGACATTTTTCCAAAGAAGATTCCAGATGGCCAACAGACATTAAAAAGATACTCAAGTAACTCATCATCAGTGAAATGAAAATCAAAATCATGATGAGATATTACCTCATACTTGTCAGAATAGCTAAAATCAAAAACTTAGGAAACAACAAATGTTGGTGAAGATGTAGAGAAAAAGGAACCCTTGTGCTCTGTTGGTAGGAATGTAGACTGGTATAGCCAATGTGGAAGACAATATGCCCTTTCCTCAAAAAATTAAAAATAGAGCATACCTGGGTGGCTCAGTAGGTTAAGCCTTTGCCTTCAGCTCAAGTCATGATCTCAGGGTCCTGGGATTGAGGCCTTCCTGGGGCTCTCTGCTCAGCAGGGAGCCTGCTTCCTCCTCTCTCTCTGCCTGCCTCTCTGCCTACTTGTGATCTCTCTCTCTGTCAAAGAAATAAGTAAAATCTTAAAAAAATAGAAATACCCTGTGATCCAGTAATTGCACTACTGGGTATTTACTCAAAAGATGCAAAAACTACTAATTCAAAGGTATACATGCACTCCTACATTTATTGCAGAATTATTTATAATAGCCAAATTATGGAAGCAACCTCTGTGTCCATCATTAGATGAATGGATAAAGAAGAGGTGAGATTATATATATGTAATATATATATTATATTTATAAATATATATTATTTATCCATAAAAAGAATGAATTCTTGACATTTTCAACAACATGAATGGATCTAGAGAGTATTATTCTAAGTGAAATAAGGCAGTCAGAGAAAGGCAAATACCATATGATTTCATTCATATGTGAAATTTAAGAAACAGAATAAATGAACAAAGGAAAAGAGAGAGAGAGAGGGAGGGAGGCAGCCTAAAAAACCAGACTCAGCCACAGAGAACAAATTGATGGTTATCAGAGGAGAGATGGGCAGCGAGATGGGTGAAATAGGTGATGGGGATTAAAAATTCACCTATCTTGATGATGGCTGAGTGATATATGGAATTGTTAAGTCACTGTATTCTACAGTTGAAATTACCACTGTATGTTAACTACACTGTAGTTAAAATTAAAAAGGAAAATAAAAAAATAAAAAATAGATATATACTATCATCACTGCAGGCCACATCTATGAATATAGGAGGTGAAAAGATCAATAAAAATTTCAAAAATCTCAAAAAAGAAAAAAAAAAGAGTAGAGTTAATCTTTTAACTGGAACCAAGTCTTATTCATTTAAAAGTACATTTACAGTCCTGTTCCCAGGCTTTCAGGTCCACTTGAAGAAAATGTCCCACAAAATGTCCAGCTTCTATGTTACCTATAAATTTTATATCCCCTTAAATGGAAAGTCTTTGTAGGTTTTAAGCATTTTTGATGTTAATTAGGGCCCTAAACTCTGCAAACATTCATTATATTACTGTTCAGTGCCAACTTTTGGACTTTCTGGAAACATGATATAAAAAGCCAAAAACAGAAGCAGCTGCCTAAGATACTGGTTCAGAAGAAGATAAATCCAAAGCAGAGGATGATTTAGCTTTAAGAACCAGGGCTTCCGGTTGGAAAACAGAAACCAAGAAATACCTAGTTTGCTTCTCATCCTGTGGGAGTTAGGCTGGGTTAATGGGACATTTTATCTACTTATAAGATGGTCATAACAATTTCATGCATCTGTTCTAGCCACTGTTCTAGGCACTTCACCAATATCAACTTTTTTCCTCCTCGAAATAAGCCTATAAAATCCATACTATTATAATCCTGATTTTTTAAGAAAACTTTAAGGAAACTAGAGAAGTAAAGTTGCTTACCTGGGACCCTCAGGTGACTAAACATGAGCCCAGCTTTCAAATCCAGACATTCTGGCTTTTTACTCTATCCCCTCACATACTATACTCTAGTGCCTGAATCAAAAATAAAAGTGTAACAGAAGCAGCTCCACTCTGGCACCAGGAGTGAGAGGATGAGGATGTCTTGAGTGCTTAGACATACAGAGGGAAAAAAACCTGAGAAATCAATTTTACCATGAGAGCCAAGGGTATGTGACCAGAACCTAAAAGAAGAGGAGATAGGAAACAGGCAGGACTGGAAGATGAAATAGTAGTAAAGAAAGGGAGTGCAGGGGAATAGCCAAGAAAAGATTTATATGCTGTGGTAAGACTGCTAGCCACTGTGTCATGGGTGGATTGGGCTAATTTAGAATAACACAGTAGAATTTGAGGAAAATTTCCTCCTATAAATTTCTTTCTTTCCCTTCCCTCAGCTTTTTAGAACACAGTGAGTAAATAGGACAAGGGGAAAACAGATGTGTCAACTTAACATGTGTCCTCTAACATTTTAAAAGTTACTATTCATACTTGGGTCACCTGAGTGGCTCAGTCATTAAGTGTGTGTCTTCGGCTCAGGTCATGATCCCGGAGTCCCAGGATGGAGCCTCACATCGGGCTCCCTGCCTGGCGGGAAGCCTGCTTCTCCCTCTCTCACTCCCCCTGCTTGTGTTCCCTCTCTGGCTGTGTTTCTCTCTGTCAAATAAATAAATAAAATCTTCAAAAAAAAGTTACTGTTTATTCTTGATACACTCTTTTCTGGCAATTGCGTCTTTTTTTTTGTTTGTTTTGTTTTCTAGGACTATTCATTTGATAAAGGCAACTCTTGGCTCTAAGATATTGATAAATTCAGGATAGAAAGTGAAAAACAAATCGAGATCCATGAAAATATAATACCTATCACCAATAAGGTAGAGGAAAATAGATCTAAAAATGTTAGTCTTGTAAAATGTTAAGGGAACAAAAACATCATCATCAAGGAAGGTATATTTGATACACAAATGAACTGGGAGGTAAGTACCTAGGGCGATTATACTATCTCTGAACTTTTATATAACATTAAAAATTAAAAGACAGCCGACTAACTTTTTGTAATGGTAACTTGAATATAGTCTTTAATGGACACCTCTCTTCCAGGTTATCTGAGCTTGAGAAAGATAGTTAAAAACATAGGGAAATTCATTTTAGTCCATCAATCAGGAAAGTGAAAAGTACATGCAAGGAATTCCAGCAGTATCTGAACTGGGCCCTGATGGTATACAGTTAGAAGCACAGGCCTACGTGGTGAAAATGGTCCACATAGTTTGGTCTGTATTTGGGGAACAATTTTGTTTTACTGATAACCTTGTGAGAACTATAGATAAAACAGCAAGGACTTTAAAAAATGTTTACTCCATGCTTGGCATATTCAATAATCTTGTTATAAGGATGACCATCTAACTTAGAAAGTGGCACAGCCAGCTACCCCAGCAAAACTTAGTAAGAACTATAGCAGAGATGTTCCTCCTTAATGAGAAAGCCTATAGAAGGAACAGTTCCTCCTTCCATATCTATGCCATGTGATACCTTGATGTCTCCAAAATTGGCAAAATAAAATCACAGTAAATCAAAAATTCTCCTCCTTATCTCCCCCTAGCAGACTCTCCCAAAGATATACATAGTCTCTTCAGAGAAGCCCCCTCAAGTCACAATAGAGCATGAGCATAGATCTGCCTCTGTAAAGATGTACAAAGAGAAGAAAATCCCTGGGATGAAAAAATGTTTCAACAATTCAGAAGAAGGAAATGAATATGAAGAATGAAAAACTCCCATTCTTTGAATTGAGATTTCTATAAGATAGAGGTTAGGATATTAGAAAATTTTTTATTTTCAATAAGACACAATATGTTGCTGGAGGAAGACAGGCACAAAAAGGGAAATTATAATATCATGGAGAAATTGCATGGAAAGGGAAAATATGATTGCAAAATTTTAAAAAGCAGTAGAAACAGCAAAAATCAATGTGAATACTACAGACAACTAGAATAATGAATTAGAAAAAAACAGCTTTTAAAAAACATAACTCAGAAAAAAGTATGGGAAACAAACTCAAAAAGGAGACATGGAGAAAATATTGATTCATTTAATTTATTAATTTACTTAACAACGATGTCTTGAGCACCCACTATTTAAAGACATGTTGCTGGTATAGGTGACAGAATGGTGAACAGCAAAATGTCCTTGCCTCACAGGGGTTAAATTATGGTGAGTGATACTGAAAAGAATTGATTAGCAAATGAATGTATAAAAAATATCAGGTAGTATCAAATGCTCTGGGAGCAGCCAGAACAAAGTAAGAGGGAGAAAAGGAATGGTAATGGGGTTGCCAGAGATGGCCTCTCTAAAAAGGTGGCATTGGAGCAGATAAAAGCAATACCATAAGAGGGCGAGCTCTGGAGAGGGCACTCTGGGCAGAGTTGAGCAAGTTCAAAGACCATGAGGCAAGGACCAGTGTGTGTCTGTTCAAGCAGATGTAGTGGAAGGACCAAGCATAAAGCGCTGGTAAATGAAGTCAAAGAGTTAGCCAAGACCAGATAACTTAGATTCTGCAAGATCATATAAGGAGTTTGGATTTTTCAGGAGAGTATGAGAAGCTACTGGAGGGTTTTAAGCAGTCGAGTGACACAATTTGCATTTTAAAAAGAGACAGTGTTCAGATAAAAGAACTACACATATCTGCTTTATCTTTTTTTTTTTTTTTCTTTTTCTGGAAGAGAACTGAAAGTATGAATCAGAACTAAAGTAGTTGCTGACTTACAGCAACAGAGTGGAAGGAAACAAGGTAGCTTTAAAAAGGGAAGGCAGTAATACTGTCCTGTGAGATTTCTTCATACTCAGAAATGAACACAAACAGAAATAAAGGAGCCAAGCTATATTCAAGTAAGTAACAAAACTGCCCTAAAAAAAGGAGTGTGGGGAGAAATGATCTAAATTACATCTGAAATTGTATTTTAAACACATGCTTCAAATTTAAAAAGAAAATAATCACAAATCTCTAACTCTCTTAATATATGTGTTGGAGCCCAGAAATAACCAAAATATGCCTCCTGACTCTGTAAGATTTCCACTACCATGCGTTCAATCAGCAGGGACACTGCCTAGGGCTATCCCTATACACCTTTAAATTAGCTCCTTGAAACTTAATTTGAATGATGGTATAGCAGAAAGACCATGGATTTTGGAACCCTACAAAGTTTTAAATTCCAAATTTGTTCTTTGTTAGCTCTTAGCATTGGGCAGATCATTAATCTGAGTATGATTTCTCCCATCAGTAAAGTGAGCATAATAAAATCTAATTTACTGGATTGTAGTAAAAATTAAATGGCATAATTAGGCAAAGAGTGCTGGGCATGCAATCCCTACTTGTCTTAAAAGAAAAACAATCAAGTCTCCCTCTTGCTAGAAGTGTTAGTATATCCAGCATTAAACTAGGAATGACTACATTCTATATATAGGATTGAAGGCTAAACCCAAGAACCAAATAGCAGTTATTAAGCATGAAATAGAATTTTATATCAATGCCCCAGTTTATGTAGGATTTATTTGGGGGATTTCATATACCAAGATTTAGGAGTTAGAGAGGTTACTGCTTTGGTGATGATGAGATCTCTGTAATCCATAATTAAATAGAGTTAAGGAGTCAAGATTTCCCTCACATAAGACTGAAAGTTTAATTACATGGACTTCAGTAGATTTTGGTTTTGACACCAAGTTAAAGAAAATTGCCAAAAAGAAGATGTAGATCCTTATTCCCCTTTAACCTCACTCACATCTTTGGTTTTTCGCAACGGAGTGGGTAAAAATATAGAATGAAGTGATGGTTTTTCTTGCTGAAAAAGATGATCCTAGTTATTGGGATGCTTTAAAATTAAATCTATTTTTGCTATTGACCTATTTTTTTTTAAGATTTTATTTATTTGACAGAGAGAAACACAGCCAGAGAGGGAACACAAGCAGGGGGAGTGAGAGAGGGAGAAGCAGGCTTCCCGCTGAGCAGGGAGCCGGATGTGGGACTCGATCCTGGATCTCCAGGATCATGACCTGAGCCGAAGGCAGTCGACACCCAGGCACCCTACTTTTGCTATTGAAGAGTTACTTATTTCTTTAGTTTTTATAAGTAACTCTTTTCTTAAATGTAATATAAGATCTATTAGTAATTTTTCTTGTAACATTATAAAAATGAAAAAATTGTACATTTATGCATGATCTGAAAAATGCAATTATATTATGAGCTATAAGGCAAATCTAAAAATTACTATTCATTTCTAAATAATATCATATAATTATATCCCTGTCCTGTCAGCACCATTATGCTAGTAAATACATTCTTAGCAGATTTGGAATTTTTGCATGGAAAAAGGAGGCATTTTAAATCAGTGGTGAATGGAAGAATAATAATACAATGAATGTTCTTAACATACTAATTATTTAGAAGAAAATAAGTTTGATTACTAATCTTCAAATATTAAAAGGAATTCTAGATGGTTTAAAAATTCAAACTTTATAATGCTTGGAAGAAAACATACAGTCATATTTTAATAATAAAGTAGAAAAATACCTTTGAGGTAATATACCAAACCCAGAAGATATATAGGTACAACGTGACAGACTTGAATATGCAGCAATTACAGACTTTTGTATAGTGAAAGATACTATAAATGACAAGTAACAAATGTTTGAAATGTTTCAAAAGAACTTTAACAAAGCAATATGGGTATGAGCAAGTAAATTAAAAACTGGGCAAATAATGGAAACAGACCATGCACTGATAACAAATAGAAATAACCAATAAACATAAAAAGATGTCTAGGATCTTTAACAAGGAAATTCAGCAAGTCTCACTTGTCAAATGGAAATGGTATAGTCAAGAGCACAGCTAGACTGGCCAGAACATCATATTGCCTTTATGAGGCAGCTAGATTTTCTGAAGGAAACATTAACTTCACTGCTTTCATGAAGCAATACTGTGGGTTCAATGTGGGTCTTTGATTCACAGGTGTTCTAAATTTCTAGACCTGATTTACCGATGGCTCAGCTGAATTAAAACTTAGTGGTGTCCACTGAACCACTATGGATGTTCAGTCTTTCTGCCAGCTACTTATAAACAAAAGTGGATGGGTTACTCCAGTCAAGGGGAAGAACTCAAGATAGTCTTAATAGCTCTGGCCAATACTACCCTTCATGAATCTTTTTATATTTTTATTAGCACTTGAGCTGCTGTCAGTGTCCCAGGTGCCTTGTCTGCCATTTGGAAGACCACAGAGTAGCAGATTAAATATACCCCCTTTTGGAGCCATGAACTGTGGAAACAAATCTCAGCTGGCACTCAGACCAACTTTATCACTCATGTAGATGTTTACTATAAAGGGCCATTCTCTGATGAGACCAGCTAAAATCAAGCTGCTGATCAAGCCTGCTCAGATGGTGACCATCACTACCTAAATTTATCATCATATTAGACATGGCAACACATCTACTTTTCTAGACAGGGAATAAAGTAAAGGACTATATGTTTCTGATGCAGAAACCATTTCATGCCAAAATATGGCTCTTGCTAAAACTTGACTCCTTTGACTCTAGCTGAAGGGCACATTGCAGAAATAATCACTCCTGACTTCTTTGGCAATTTGACTATACGGAATTTTTTATCCCTCTTTTTTAGGCTATCTCTGGTATTTTGTGACTGTCAACACTTTTTCTAGTCATAGGGCTGCTGTTCGAGTCTAATCAGCTAACTCTGGCTACCCAAATATGATGCTTAAATCTAGACTGTGTTCTATGTCCTGTTCTCCAAACCATTCATAATCTGGCAGTGATTTGCCCTTTAAAAGCCACTGAAAAACAGGCAAATGATTATGGTATTTGAGAGACATTCATGCCCCTTATCATTTTTAGGCTGCCAATATCACTGAGAGGTAGAATGGACTTTTTAGAGATCACCTAAAAACTATTTCTAATTCTATATACTTTATCTCTTCCTGGTCTATACTTCTTCATAAAATGTTTTAGTCATTGAATGTGACCATCCCAGAATGAGTTGATCTCCTCTTGGCTCCCTCCTGGGTAATGATCAGAAAAAAAGGGAGGATAAATATATGAAACTATCTTGAAAATTCAGAATTATTCCTTGACTATTCCTGGGCATGATGTTTATCTGTCCACTAGTAAACTCCAGGGTGCCTGACTGGTATACTCTCTGAGTGGCAGCTTAGGCAGAAGAGAAGGTAGTAGATTCAAACATAATTCTAGTTCAGATACCTGGAATCTAGTTAGGCATACCACATCCGCCCTGGAGGCAGATGAGGACAAGGGAATGAGGCATCAGTTGAGGCTCAGATGCTGTTTGCAGTACTGTGAGCAATAAGGTCCTTCGTCTCTGACCTTGGAGGCTTGTGTCTTATACTAGCATCCATGAAAAAGTAACACATTGATATAATAGCTTATAAAAAGAAAGGTAAAAATCAAATCCCAGACTGGAATATACATGAATCTGAAATTTACTAAAAGCTGAAAAATTACTAAATTTGATTCTAAAACAAGAGATTGTTATAGCCCCTGAAATCACAAACTTTCTGTATTCTTTGATCACTCCAATCTACCTAGTTTATTCTACAAAATTTGTGCTGTTTAAATGGCAATTAACTAAATTATATCAAAAAGCCATTACTCTAAAAGAAATACCTTCATACAGTGATAGGACTACAGATACAGAAATCATTTTTGATTCCCTCAATATTTAAAATATGCATATCCAAGAAAAATATCTTCCTGTGCTGTAAGCCTTTATAACTACAGTTGGTACATGTTAGTTTTAATTTTCATGATAAAGGAGTTGTTAAATTATATATAATGATATTGTTTTCTTTGATTCAAGAAAATATTGCCCAGATTAGTTTAAAAATTAGCCTTCAGATATTCCACCTTAGTTTTCTTATATATGACCACTTACTTAAGAGCTTTACTGAAAATTTCCTAGCTAAATTTTAAAAACCAAGGAAATTAATTTTTTCAGAAAACTGTCAATTCAAGGATAGCTTTTCTGAACTTGCTATATTCCACTTTTCATTTTTAACTATCTTTTTTTCCCCGTGACTGGTAAATCCAGTGAAACTCAAAAATGTCAATTTACAACTCATATCCAAAAGAAAAAATATGCTCTCCTAATATTGCAATGAATTCCGTCACTATAGATGGAATTTCATCATAGTGTCTATAAAAAAAAAGACAAAAAGATCACAATATAAATTGTAAGTCTTTTGTGTGTGATAGAAAGGTATAATTTGAGAATGTTGATTTGTGCTGTTTTTGTCTGACAAAAGAAAATAAATCCAGCAGGCATCTACCTTGTAGAAGATAAAGTCTACTCAGATGTGTGTGTGTGTGTGTGTGTGTGTGTGTGTGTGTGTGTGTGTGTATGCGTATGTGTATATACACGAGATGAACGGAAGTTTCCCATGTAGAATATGTGAGCCAGAATAAAGCACAGATTTCCTTTGCTTCTTTACTCTCCAGTCATTTTCTAAATTGGGTCTCTGCACTCTTAGGCTACCATAATTACCACAGTATTAAATCCAGAATTTTGCACACACCACACCTATATTTTACTTTCCAGATTAATTCAAAGCTGATGTAAATACAATCAAGCCTATTTTAACTAGACGGTAATTTATGTATTTTATGAGAAGAAGTCTTACTTCTAATACAGCTCTAGTTTAAGCTATGGGGAAACTCTAATTTCATAGAGATATGCATAATTTTCATTATGCTACTTTATCTTGAGGTAATCTCAGTTCATTTTTTTCCCAAAGAAATCTAGTACCAGAACCTTGAACTAAAGCAGGAAACAGTCCAGTGTAATAAAGAGTTACCTAAACTTTTGTGTTCCAGCTAAGCTTCTCCCATATCCCATTATTCACTGCTTGTTAAATGCCTTTTGTCAATTTCAGGTTTTTTGTTTTTGTTTTTGTTTTTTTTAAGTCTAGGTTTGGAAGTACTAGGAAGGTCAAATCTCATGAGTCAATTTCATATCCTGCCATAGTAAATGGAATCCTGTGTTGAATTTCTTACATATCAAAAAGGTCAGTTTCACCGTAAATATCATGTCTGTCATTGAAACAAGACATTGCTTAGCTACTGACAGATGTAGTTGTTCACCTACAGGCTTCCCTAGAGTTGTTTTCTAGTCTTAAAATCTAATTCTTTCCAGTATAAATTCTGATCCAGTAACAAGAGATCTATGTGGATGAGTCTTGCATATGGTGATTAAGAGTCAGAGGGCTCTGAGGAATGAATTCAGCTTCTCTTATCCAGGAGCTGTGTGACCGTCAGCAAATTACTCAAATTTTCTGAACCTGTGTTTCCCCATGTACAGAATGGGGATTTAAGGTTATTGTGAGAATGACATGAGATAATATATATAAATTATCTGATATATTGTAAGTACTAAATAAATGACAACTATCATTATTATATGACATTTCCACTTTCTTCTATTCCCTCCAACCAACATACTCTTCTCTCATTGTTACCTAAAAATGTATTACCTATCTCATAAGTTTTATCCCAAACTCAACTTTTCTTTTAAAATTTTCAAAGTGCCCTGAGGTGGAAATTATTTCTCTACTCTCTCATACTTAGGTCAACTCAATTGAGCAAATATTTATTAAAGGGAATTATATGTATAAAAAAGTACAAATCATTATGGTAGATTCTAGAACTGAAATAGGATTTTATTGTCTCACATAGCACCACTACAATAGATATAATGTTGTAAAATAGGAAATACTAGCAATATTTGTTCTTTTGGCTCCAGAAGGACATAAAAATTTCACTTATTGTTAATTTTAGTCTCAAGCATTCTTCTCAGGCATTTCTAATTTGTTTCCTGAAATGTAGAAGATTACCATAAAAAATGTATTAAAAAGTTTCTTTTTTACCTTTGATACTTTCACCTCCATGCCCTCTATTTTCCATGAGAATTTGTTCATCATCCATTGGAGGTTAAGGGAGGTGTGGTCAGGGAACAAAAGTTCAAGAAAACTCCCATATAGACTTATGAAATATGAAGGATGAGTAAGTGTTACCTGGACAGAGAAGAAGGTGAATAAGGCTGATAGAGATCATTGGGTGAGAGCTTGATTTTGTGAGAACATAACAGATGATGTAAGCAGTTGGGTAAGAAAGAGCCCTTTCGCCTCATGTGTTTCATTTATCCTTGCACATGTTTAAGGGAAATTGTATTTTTATTTTCCCAAGCATAACCATCAAAAACTATGTTAAATTATTTCCATTCCCAAGGAAAATTCTGGGAAAATTTCATCTTAAGAATTGTTGCGCCAGTGTTTTTCAGATCCCAGACTGAATTTTCAGACCCAAGACTGCCAAGACTTGGTGTTTGGAATTAAGCAGCACTACCTTGTAGTGGACTTTGAGGTGCTGCCAACTTCTAACTTAGGAATGAACTAGGAAAGAGAAACAGGTGCTCTTCCAGATCTCTTTATGTACTCAGACCCTTAATGCAGTTTGCAAACAAAAACAAAACAAAACAAAAAAAACAACCATCACCATACCATTGGTTTCCATGATGTATCGATCTATTGATGGACATGAATGTCCAAAAGAATCTAAACTTGGGTGAAAAGCAATTGATCCTTGAGATAAGTGTGGTCACTATAATACCCTACCTCTAATATACCTCTATAATACCCTCCAATTACCACCACTCTAGGGACCCTTCAGATCACACTGAGAGAGCAGCTATTTGAATCAGTCCCTTTCTCAGATTTCCTCACCTTTCACAAGTCATTTATAAAAAATGTCCTCATTAAATGAGCTAGAAAGTGTTCCACTGTCCACTATTTTCTGGAAGAGTTTATGGAGGCTTGGTATTTCTTTCTTAAATATGTAATAGTATCCATTAATAGAGCTAACTAGGCCTACATCTTCTCTCTAAGTAAGATTTTTACTTACTAATAAATATCTTTACTACAGATAAATTCATACTTTATGATTCAATGTTGATAACTGGGTTTTTCTAGGAATTTGCTCTTTTCATTGGGATTGTCTAGTGACATAACATTATTTATAGTATTTCTTTTTAAGTTTTTTTCATTTTTGTAGGGTCAGCAGCAATATTTGGTAACTTTTATCTTTTGTCCTTTTTATCATTGCTTGTTGAGGGGAAGTTTTGTTAAGCCCTTCTCTCTACAACTTCAAAATCTGCATCATATATTTGGTCCTTACTTACAGACAACATAATCTTATATTTTTATTAATGTATTTATGTGTTTATTTTTTAAGTAGGCTCCATGCCCAGTGTGGAGCACAACATAAGGCTTGAAATCATAACCCTAAGATCAAGACCTGAGCTGAGATCATGAGTCAGACGCTTAACTGACTGAGCCACCTAGGTACCTCAAATATAATCTATTTTAAATAGCTGAGTAAAAAATTATTCAAATACACTATCCAGGAAGGTCGGAGAACTAGCTTTGGGTACTGTACAGCCAGGACAGAAAAAGGCAAGGAACATGACTGTCTATGCTACAGGACCTGTAGATACCTATGGCTGAAGAGTATGAGGGTCCTAGGTACTGCATTAGTTGCCACAAGCAAATGAATGCCTTCTACTTTTGTTCTTGCCTGCAGATACAGTCTTCCAGTGTATAGGTCACTTCAGACTCACAACTAGCTGGAAAAGCTTAGCTCACATATGGCAACCCAGTAAGAAAGGTGTCTGGAAAACCTATTATCACTAGCTTTATTATGCAGAAAGTCAAAATTGAGGGAGTTGTAATAGATGCCAAGTAAGCCAACTGAAATTTTCTACCACAGTTACTTGATATGACCTGGGTACTTCCCACTTATCTGATCTCATCTTTTAACACTCAAATGACCACCACGCTTCAGTCACACTGTTTTTGTTTCATTTTGTTTTTGTTTTTTTATGTCTCAGATATCCTTATAAAACTCAGGACACTTCTATTTTCTCTTCTTTATGATTCAAATACTTTTCTCTTAGGAGGTGTTGGCATGGTTGACTTCTATGCCACATCCTCTAAGAAAACTGAAATCATTTTGGCTAAAAGTAGTCAACTCCATCCTGACTCAGCAATTTCTCTTTGATTCCTACGATCCACTTTTATTTTATTCTTTTTTTAAATATTCAGTTAGCCAACATACAGTACATCATTGGTTTTTAATACAGTGTTCAACGATTCATTAGTTGGGTATAACACCCAGTGCTCATCACAACAGTTTTACTTAATTCTTAACAGGAGTTAGCATTATTGACTTGCATGCTTACTGTCTGAGTATAGCAACATAAATTAGCTCCGTGAAGGCAAAGATTCTGTATGTTTATACAACCAACTGCCAAGGATAGAATATAGTACATTAAAGGCCAGCATTATCCAACAGGATTTTCTGCAATGATAAAAATGTTCTGTATTTACAGTTCAGTAGGACAGCCACTAGGCATATGTGCCTACTGAGCTTTTCAAATCAGTCAGTGCCACTGAGAAGCTGAATTTTAATTGTTATTTAATTGAGATTATTATAAATTCAAATAGCCACGTGTGTTTAGTGGCTACACCATTGGGTACTATAGTATTAGTTTTCAAAACTATTTGCTTAATGGAGCAGTTAATAATCAGCAAAAAGATTGTGTATATAATTCCTATAATCTGTACCCCTAATATTAGTACTCTTTCATAAATGTATTTGTTGGCTATATAAATTGTTTCAATCTCTAATTTGCTTTCAAAAGAAATAAGGATTTCCTAAGAAGTTGACCCAACAAAAAACAGTTTTTCACTTTCATCTATGCCCACTCTCCATAATTTAGAAATTTACTAATTTAGTAAATTTAAACTCAGTAAAGAGCACTTCTCAAAATCAATGGTGCTACATCTATAATTTTTAACCTGGAGAATAAAAACAGGACAACAATTTTAATCATCCTCTTTGCATCATTTGATGTAATATGGAAGAGCACCAAAAGACAGTGGTAAGTGATCAATGTTTCAGAATGAGAAAGAAAAGGAAAAAGACAGTATTAGATGATATATAGGAAGTCTGTATTCTTTGTGATTTTATTAAACTTTAGTTCTGGCGTGCTTGGGTGGCTCAATTGGTTAAGCAACTACTTTCGGCTCAGGTCATGATTTGGAGTCCCTGGATTTAGTCCTGGGATCAAGTCCTGCATTGGGCTCCCAGCTCCGCAGGAGTCTGCTTCTCCCTCCGACCTTCTCCCCTTTCATGCTCTCTCTCCTTCTCTCTGAAACAAATAAATAAAATCTATCTATCTATCTATCTATCTATCTATCTATCTATC
>PITA01021792.1:0-31833 GCA_004023965.1 Spilogale gracilis | reverse complement strand
CAGGTACCATGGCTGGACCATAGATCTAAATCAAAACTCCTGAATGAGGCAGGCATGCTAAGCGCCACTCTGTAGAAAGGCACAGCTCCAAGAAGCCACAAAGGCAGTTTGGCCCTTTGCTGATTGTTGTACTAAGTAAGACCCCAGAGCCAAATTCCAAAAATGTCTTCAACTGATCACAAATATTGTTAACACATAATGGGAGTTTCTGTTTCTACACTTTATGCCCAAATTGCTATTTGAGTATATCTTTACCTCTCCAAAACAAGAAAGCAAGCACACAAGGGTGGTATTCCTATTAACACCTTGTAATCATAAACTTATCTTCCCAACTAAATCTTTAAAAAGTATTTGGCTTATAGTTTATGTCAAGTCTGTGATGGGTTTGCAATGAAATATCCTCTATTTGCTCCTTTACCAATCTTTTATCTTTTCTGATGAAATTTCAAGCTCTTGTCAAAGCGAGGTCGTTAACTTTGTCGATTGGCATGGATATTTAGGCTGAATTGGCAAGAGCACAACCCCGGATGATTCAACTCCTTGCCAAATGGCATTTAGCTAAATTCTGCGTGCATGAAAAGGAGACAGCCTATTATCAGGACCAACGTCGTGGAAAAGGATATACAGTCAGTATGTAATGCAAATATCTAAGCAGAAATGTGATGCATATGTTTTTCCTCTTTCATAGACGCTCATTCAATTTATATTGTTGCCATAAGTGTTCCATCATCCAAATGCTTAAATTGTGCATAATGATTCCAAATAGCACTGGGCCATTCAGAGTCGAGCACAGGGCTTCGCAGATGTGCTAAATCCAGTTACAGAGGCATGGCTAGAACATGGTTTCCATGCCTCAAGGGGATAGATTTTTTAGTAACCTTTGCCAGAACTGCTATATATTGTTTTCTCAACAGAGCTCAGAAACTCTTTGTAATTGTGTAGAAGCTGACAGAAATCATATTAGACTATACCAGTCTTTCAGATCTTTTCAAGTATATCTGCAATGGGTGTAAATAGGGCCAGCAGTCACAATGTATATCCTTTTTCTAACACTAATATTTGTTTTACCCTAGGCAATAAGAATGAAGGTGTGAGAAATGGCATGCTCACAGGCAGTAAGTGGCTTAAAAAAAGGTCTCCTGTTTACATTCTAGAAGATCATTTATTTATAAACTCCAGAATACAAATCATAAGACTCCCAGAGTTCTTATTTGCTAGATACTGAATTGTTACAGGGCAGCTCTTGAAATTTGAATTTAAAAATGGCAAGGTATTAAAAAGTTTCAGGAAAAATGAAATATGTCCCACATCTAGCACACACTGAACTAGAGAAACGTATTTGTGATTGCCAAAAAGGGCTAGCACTCTAAAGACTGTAGGCAAACAAAATGCTAACAAGTTTAATTATTCACAATGGCACATTTATGGAGAGTATAATGTTGCAATCAATAATTACAAGCTCACACAAACAGCATTGTAATAATTCTACAAGGCGTGTGCAGAAGTGAAATAATTTGGAATTTGAAATCAATAGCATTTATAGACATTGGAAAATGTCAAATGGAAAATGGAAAATGAATGCCAGTATTTGTATTCTTTCTAGAGCATTCTTACTACCCAGATTTTAATTATTCCTTAAAAGATTTACTAGTATCTAAAAGCAAAAGCTAACATTTGCCTGTTCATGTCTCAATTAACTCTTTCAACAGATTTAGATTTGTCAGAGAGCTGCTTTTTTTTTTTCAGTTTCAAGTTTTTATTTAAATTCCAGTTACAGTGCAATGTAAGTTTCAGGATAGAATTTGGTGATTCATCACTTACATACAACACCCAGGAGGGAGCTGCTTTATATACAGGAAATGACAAGTCTTCCTGTGAACTAACGTTTTTCTAAACTCTGCCCTTTAGACAACGTGCCTTCTGTCTTCTCCCTTCTATGTACTTCTTGGTCTCCTACCCACATGTTAGTTCCCTTCTCTTCCTGTCAGTCTTCATTAGCCTTCGAAGTAAAGGCTTTGACATAAATACTTCCTACCACATGATAATACTTTGATAACTTCTTAAATTAAAATACACTTTATAATTAAAAATAAGAGAAATCAAGTGAGGGGTATATGGAAACTCTATGTACTATCCTTTTGACTTTTTATTAATCTAAAGTCATTCCAAAACAAAAAGTTGAAAAAAATGATTCATTATATAACACTTGGATTCTTCCTGCTTTTTAAAGAATATTCATTTGTCTATATTATTTGGCAAAAACAACACAAACTTGTGAATATTAAGTTTTTTAACTTAGCATTTATAGTTGTTTTTATTAATTGCCATTTCTTGTTAAGAAATAATAGCAAATATAATAGCTATATTTAATGAACTGCCCAACATGTGCAAAGCAATCTACTAAGGCTTTTACTTATTTCATTTAAATCTCATAAAATCCCCAAAGCTACTATTTTCCATGCTGAAAATGGCAAAATATCTTGCCCTTGTAATAGTAACGGGAAGACTTTAGATGATTGCACCGAATGAGTGCTGCTTCTCACACTACCTTGCTTCAAAAAGTTCGTGTGTACTTCTACCCATATGAATATGGTTTCAGGCACTGTACTAAGTTATATATTTGTAAGTGCTCAAAAATAGCCCTGCAAACAAGTTGTTATTAGTCCCAAAATGTAAAGATCCTGCTACTTTTTTTTTTAAAGATTTTATTTATTTATTTGACAGAGAGAGAGAGATCACACGTAGGCAGAGAGGCAGGCAGAGAGAGGAGGAAGCAGGCTCCCTGCTGAGCAGAGAGTCCGATGGGGGCCTTGATCCCAGGACCCTGAGATCATGATCTGAGCCGAAGGCAGAGGCTTTAGCCCACTGAGCCACCCAGGTGCCCAATTCTGCTACTTTCTAGTGAAAGTTGTTCTAGTTATTTCACTGTCAACTCTAGTCTTTCCTGACATTTCTTCAGATTTTTTGGGGAAAAAAGATGTATTTAACCATTTCTCTGTTAATGGAGTGATGTCCACTCATCTTATGTTTTACCAAATTACCTATCAGCTGAAAAAAAAAGAGCAGAAAATTTAATTTCAGCTTACTCCAGAAACTATGGCAAACAGGCTGTTTTCGCAGTCAAAGGGTTTAAAATCTAGATTAGATAGATGGATATATTTACATATTCACTTTTACATTAAACAGAGTGGATGACACATCCGTGTATAAAACCTATTATTTAAGCACTTCAAGTGCAAAGTGTTAAAATAAATGGCTCATGACTTATGAAGTGTTAAAATAAACGTTTATTTCAACACTATACATGTCATAAACCATTCACTTCAACACTTTCTACTTCAGAAAACTCACCCAGACAAAAAAGAAAGATTCCATTTGCTAAGACTATGTCAAGAGGCCAAGACAGATGATAAAACCGAAGTTTTGGTGTTGGGGTACTTGGTTCGGGGAGGCTGGATCAGAAGGTATGACAGGGAGTTGAGGCTTCACACCTGGTGAAAGCTCTGTGGCTATGGCAAGCTCTTCGTTCACACCACCTAGCTGGCTTCATTTAGACAATCACCACTATCTTAACCAATTGTGAGGTTTCAGGGCACACCTGAGCATCAAACTGCAAATGAAATGTACTGGTTGGGGTATGTCTACAAAGAAAACATGTTTTATCTTATGTCTCCATTTATATAAAGAGCCTGTTATGACCCAAACTCATTAGGAAACAAAGCTGCTAAGAAGAAGGTCCAAGAATCATAAGCACAATGAGCACCTATGCTTACACAGCACTTCTTACACACTTAGCTCTGTTCTAAGTGCTGTACAAATATTAAATAATTAAAACCTCAGAACAACAGAGAGGGGTAGGTACTCTTATTTCTGCCATTTTTTGTCCAGATGAGAAAACTGAAGAATAGGGTGCCTGAGTAACTTGAGCACGGAAACTAGTAAGTGGTGGCACCAGGATTTTAACCCAAGCAGTTAGCTCCCGATTCCCCACAGTTCATCCAAGCACTAGGCTGCAGCCTTTTAGAAATAGAAATAGCAGACTCTTTTGTCGCAAAGTCCAGAAGTTATGTCAACTTGAGAAGCTGTCAAGTTCCTCACTTCGTTTTCAGACAGGGCCAGCCCATATGGGTGAAAATTTCTTTCCTTTGTCAACAAGATCACCAAATAAAAAGTCTCAGTGACGTTTCTCCATGAAATTAGTTATTGACTGATTGCAAATGACAGTTGATTGTGCATTCTTTCACTTTTGCCTATCGTAAGATTTTATTTTCCTAAAAAGGTGAAATGTTCACAGTTGAAATAAGGATATTTGATAGTGACTAAATTCCCTCCAGGATGTCTCTCTGGCCTCCTACCAAAAATTCTGGTAAATGTTTCCATTTTCAAGTAAACCCAATAGCAGTCTACTTCATATTCCAAAGCTGTTTCTGGGGTCTCTTTTATGAGATCACTATTTTCATCCACCACGGCTCTACCTTCATGACCTAATCACCTACAAAAGGCTCCACCTCCAAATACCATCACACTGGCAGTTGGGATCTCAATATATGAAATTTGGGAGGACACGAACATTCAATCCAGTAACAGCAATCAACTCTTTTGGTAATATCAAGGCCAAAAATTGGTAAAAAGTAGTTAGGAGACTGAGGCCACTGTGACATATGAAGACCATACTTTTAACATATCATAATGAATTATAGGGATATCTGGCATTTCCAAAGAGGAAACTAAAGTGTGGCAAAATTGTTAAAGGTACTAAACAAAAAAGAGCCACAGAATTTTTTCAAGTAATAGGTTGGATAATATTAAAATATGTACTCATACAATTATATGATCTCTGTATCTAGTATCTTATTGGAATATAAATTATTTCAAATAATATAATTTTTATAATTATCATATATCACATATATTAAATGAGATCTGTCATCTATCTTCTATTTATGTTCTAATAAATGAGACCTGAGATTTAAGGATTCTTATTAAAAGCAAAGTTTGATTTTTACTACTGAAACTAAAATAAGGAATATATATATATATATATATATATATATATATAACATATATAAGTATGACTGTTTTTCCAGCTTCTTTTCAATTTAAGGGAAATTCTATACTATCAATTGGAAAACAAAATTTGAATTAAAAATGAATTAATCTCTACATTTAAAGTATTCAAGTATTTTCATCCATTCAATCAATAGGCATTTATTGAATGCTAACTATAAAGCAGTTACTATGTTTAGAGGTAGTGATATAATTTATTGTAATACATGCTAATGGCTGCAATAAAACCTAGACAAGTGACCATCACAACTCAGAGGAAGGTGCAATATACTTTGTTTGGTTGGGTCATCCTTAACAAAAGATGATGAGCCAAGTCTTAAGGGATAAATAGCATTTTAGAAGGCAGGGATAGGAATCATAGCAATGCATGAGCAATAGAAAAAAATCGAGAAATAACCGGAAAATGAGGCGTATAGTAAGGCCGAGAGTAAAGGACAAATTAGGAAAGACAAGAAGGGGACAAGTCTGGGTGGAAAGTATGGCAGGTAACTTGTGACCCACGTCTCATTCTACTTTCTGCCCCAGAACCTCTGCTGACATAGCAAGAGCCTACTAGGCTTAGGCAAGCATTAAGGCTTGAACTAAGTCAAGACTACAGAGACAGGAAATGAGGTAAAAAGGTTCAGGCATATCGAAAGCTGGACTCTACAGAACCTTGTCCTGAATTAGGTGCACAGAGTAAGAGGGTGGGAGGTATCAAGAAGGCTCAGAGGTTAATGTCATTAACTATAATGATTTTTAAGGTTTGTAGTGGGTAACACACTTGAATTTGGGCAAGCACCTGAGGTTATCTAGGTGGGAAATATTTGAGCTAGTTAAGAACATAGTATACAGCTCGTTACTTGTATTTAGTTTTGCTGCGCATAATACCCTATATAAATGGTATTCTATAAACATCTTAGTTATGTACAATAGCTTAGATCTGAGAAGGTTGAGACAGTGTTGATTACTGGAAAGTGTCTGCTAAAATGCTGTTCAATTGAAAGAACCACATAAAGCCTTTGATATAAATTCTGCTTTCCTCTTCGAGTAACAACTGTGAACTGAATTTTTACTCACT
The DNA here is from genome assembly GCA_004023965.1 of Spilogale gracilis. NCBI lineage: Eukaryota > Metazoa > Chordata > Mammalia > Carnivora > Mephitidae > Spilogale > Spilogale gracilis. The sequence goes on along the minus strand of PITA01021792.1, from coordinate 25,706 downwards.
CTAAAAATAAAGCTAACAACACCTATCTCAGAAAGTTGTTGTAAGACTCAAATAAAATTCTGAAAATGCTTTCATATAGTGAAGGAGTTACACAACTAGTAGTTACCACATCTTCTAAAAAGTAGTTTGGGAAATTGATGGACATATAGCAGCATGGATTCTGAAGTTTCTGATGATGAGGATGATGGTAATGATGAAAATGAACATTTACGACCTTACTATGTGGTAGCTAGCTCTTTAAATATTTCTGCAGTTATCTCTTAATGATGATGGCAGAAGATGAGTGATAGAAAGACCAATGAACCAAGGACCAAAGCATTCAATCAAGGTAGGGTAGTGAGTTAAGGTCAGTAGATGAGGATCAGATGGCGTAACTGAGGCAAAGTCGGCACATAAGGCTGAGGTGGTAAAAAGAAGGCAAGAACTTCAAAGGATGGTGATGGACAACCATGAAACAGTACTTTGGAAGAAGGAGTGAAATAGTAAAATCATTATATTAACATTGTTCACATCAAAAATCAACAATAAAAAAATAAATAAAACTAGAATTGTAATTCTTTCCTGTCCTCCTCCTTCCCTCATTTCTGTTCAAGGTAGCCTAGCCAGACTAAAATAGAGAAATGAGGGTGCTCAGTGGGTTAAGCCTCTGCCTTCAGCTCAGGTCATGATCTCAGGGTCCTGGGATTGAGGCCTGCATCTGGCTCTCTGCTCAGCCTACTTGTGATCTCTCTCACTCAAATAAATAAATGAAATATTTTTAAAAAATAAAATAGGGAAATGATACAGACCCTGGCATATACAGATAGATAGGTATGTATACATATTTCTACATATATATAAAGTTACCTTTCATTACCTTTCACCACTGTCATTCTTGGCAAATAAAACACTATAATCATTTTATAGTTGAATGACATATAATGCAATGAAAGGTCTTCACGGGAAAAAAAAATTATGTTTTCACCCTTTTACTTTCTTTAGCAGTGATTAGTTCCAGAAATATAAGGTATCATCACTTCTCAAAAAGCGCTGTAGGTTATAAGATTGCTCTTCTGAAGTTGGCAACATGTAATAAATGTGCTTTATTCCTAAACATCAATCAGTTTCAAGAATGGCAGCTGCTTGTAGAATGGTAATAACAGAAATAGTCAGCTAATAAGTACTATAGGCATTAAAACACTGGATGACAGATGTGAATACTTCTTGTTATAAAAGAACATTCTCTTATATAATTATGGTTTTATAACTAGTTACATTGGTTTCTAAATATTTAGTTTTTAAGATTTCTATGTATCTTTTGTGATGAAACTTATACACAGTGTTTTTACTGACATAAGATACAGAAATTATATTTAAAACCTATATGAAGGTATTTATGATAGGTGTGGTGGCTCTAGGTCATATAATGTAAAGATACCCCATTTAAAGAATTACTAAACATGTAGTCTGAGAGCATTTTAATTGCATTTAATCTAATTCACAAAAATATGAACTCAAAGTAAAAATATTTATGATACATCTTAAGTTACTTTGAAGTTAAAATGTTTAAGCAACTTATGAAAAACTTATGTGAATATATATATGTGTATAAGTATACACACATATATATATATACACACTTTATTGTGTGTGCAGTTCAGTAAAAACAAAAAACAAAAGCCATGATGCTTTTCATTTTCAAAAGCAAAACTTCATTTTGTGTCAAATACATAGAGAAACTATGTTCCTAACCCAAACGGAATTATATTTTGCTGGAGAGAGGGTCTGTTGACTACATATAACTACATCATGTAACATATATGAAAGCCCGAGAAACGTAGTGGACAGTTCCAGAGGAGTTCAGGGAGTGGGTGAGTTTCAGACGTACTGGAAGACGGTGATCATCAAAAAAACAAAATCAGATGAGTGTATGTCAGGCATTCCCAGCTTCTGAACGTTTTGAAAGAAGGCTTATAAGCGAGAACACATATACTGTTTTTATGGAACAAGGAGAAGAGTCTTCACCTTGAGTAGACAACCTGTGAAACAGTTACTGAGATGCAGGATGTATTATAAGTAGATGGTTGTTGCTAGATTGTGGAGACTTCGTCTAGAATTACTATGAAGTTTAACAAACAGGCCCTCTGCAAAATGCACAGCGTTTTCTTCCTGTGTAGTACCCAGTAGATTTTAAAGGAAATTTTAATATAAACGTGAGGGGAGAAAAGGGAAGAAATACTAATAGGGTGCTTCTACATGCTGGGCACTGTGATGGACAATTTTGACTTTATGTCATCCTTATCATTATACTTTATTATTAATATGTCTTTGAAATCACAGTTCAAAATTATTTTAGAAATCTCACATACAAATACGGGAAGATTTACCACCAAATGACACTTGCTAGTGGGGAACAAGTTATGGGACAACGCTCTCTGAGAAAGAGATAAAAGAAGAACATACATAACAACAAAGAGCCAACTTGCATCTCTCACCTATCTTGACACAGGAAGGAGGGAAATTAGAAGGGACATTGTGCCAAATGGCTATTTTATTTAAACAAATTAGTTTCATAAGGTAGCTCTAGAGTCACTTTTTTTTTTTTTTTTTTTTTAAGATTTTACTTGAGAGACAGAGAGAACATGACGGGGGGGGAGAGTAAGAAGGAGAAGCAGATTCCTCATTGAGCAGGGAGCCCAATGTGGAACTAAATCCTGGGACTCCAGGATCATGACTTGAGCCAAAGGTAGTTGCTTAACCAACTCAGCCACCCAGGTGCCCCAGAGTTACTTCTGAAGGTCACAGTGGGTATGAATTTACTTGAGAAGATAAAATGGTGTTCTTAGAATTGAAGCTGGACCAGACAGGGCATTTGGCATGCACTTTTCTCCTTGATCCCTCATAATAGCTCTGGGAGGGCTGACTGGGGTATTATCTTCGGTTCATGGTGAGAACACAAAGATCATCAGATGGTAAGTGTAGTTCTGACTTTTAAATTCAGTAAATTCTTTGCATCATTCATGTGGACTCCATCCAGTAACTCCTGAAACACTGAACCATTTGCAGTTTCTTGAGATCAAATGTATTCACACCTCTGTGTAATCACTTTTCCTATTCCCACAGCCTTAAATGTTCTTCACCTTCTTTTCCTATTCATCCTTTAAGGCCCATACAAAATACTACAACCTTTGGGGACCCTTCTGGATCATTCTCAACACCACATTCCCTCCTTTTTGCTCCCTCAACTACTAGGAAAAAATCACCTTCAATGATAGAAATACATGCATGACTCTAACGTAGTCTTGAGTGTAGTCTGTAAAGGTGGGGGAAATATCTAGTTTCTACCTTGACTGTGGATATAACCACAGGAAAGAAAGTAAGAGCAAGTTTTAGGAAATACTGAGCATGGGCAGACAAGTTCCTGAAGCTTTCTCCAGTCTGTTTCTTTATATGTTAAACTGGGACAATGAAAGTAGCTACCTCGCAGAATGAAACAAGAAACTGCATGAAAATCCTCCACATAGAGGCTGTAAGCCCTTAGTGAACGCTACTTCTTACCACCACTACCACCTCCGTCCTGATTTCCAGTTACTTAGAATTCATCCCTCAACTTCCTGATATACTGAAAAGGGTTATATTTTGCTCTAAAACTTAAACCCAATTAATTTTAAGTTTTAAAAATACTACTGTCATTGGAAGATTGCCATGTGAGTTTCAGGATTCATGATGAAAAATAATCTTTATTTCTTTTATGATTTATATTTCATCTTAATTTTTGATCAAAGCCTCTAAAGAACTAGAAATCTGGGGATACATTTACCTTTGCCTGGAAAATACCTGAAGGACAATATTATTCTTACTTCTCTTTGCCTTTCAAGGAGGTGGAAATTATAAGGTATTTTCTGGTAGAAAAGATAATATCAGACTTAGGTATATAGTCAGTTTTATTCTGGATCCATGCTGGGAAAGAAAACAATGAATGTTACACTTCATTTATAATTTCCACTGTGAGCATGATAAGGAGTAGTATATTCTGAAATTAAATTAATCCACAGTTGCAGCATTTAAGATACAGTGAAAATCCCTAATTCAAGTGTATAGTATCACCTATAAAGCCAAACTAAATGGGGTAAGATAAGAGTTCTCAATCTTGGGTTACAGTGTCAATGCAAGACTTGAGCTATGTTAATTCAACAAGCTTGATCTTGATTGCCAAAGCATGCTTGTCAATATTTAGCTCCCAGGGGGCATGTCAGGGGCCTTTACAGAAACTAGCTTAAAAACAAAAATACCATAGCAGGATTTGTGATCTTTTTCCTAACACTCAAATTAAACTGCTGATTTTTTTCTTTTAGCTTTTTAAAGCAGGAACGTGTTTTCCATACTTCTATAGTAACAAGAAGAGGAGAAATTGCATAGAATTGTAAATGCTGGTATTAGGATTTCTTGAAATCCAGATAAAATTCTGTCACATGAAATCAGTGTAAGGTTTTTATCGGAGATTTGAAATAACCATTTCCCCACCATGATTACAATATTAAAAAGAAGTTTGAAAAATTTTTAATCTATATTCAGAAACAAATGTAATACAGATGAGATGATGGGTAATGATTCCCATAAACTTGAAAACAAAGGCTGCAATTTTCATAACTCTACATTTAGAATCTTCTGCTACAATGATGTTCTGAGGTTTTATTAAAAGTTTCTGTAACCACTGTTCTTTATAAGTAAGAAAACACAGTGAGGACCAATCTTAATAAGTATTAAGTATACTTAATAAGTATACTTATTAAGTATAAAGTGATACGAAAAATAATATTTTTGTCTAAAGTAATACATTCCTCGTTGCTGTCTGGCTTTTCTGGCTTAATAGATATGGATTAGAAATGTACATCTACCTTTCTCTTGAGCCTGACAAAACATTCTATGAGATCAGGTATGGTGAACATTATGACAAAAATAAAAACAAAACCAAATGTTAAACAAGTATTTCATAATTGAAAAATTATGCCTTTCATTTGGTGATCAAAATTTTCATACATCTCAAGATCTTATAACATAACCGAACATGCCCTTGATATTACCAACCTTAGTTTTTTAATCCAAAATAAAGGCTAAAGATAAAATCAGACTGACAATGAAACAATGAGATTGGGCTGAAACAATCAGAAGAATCAGACCACAATCCAGCTGTTTTTGGTTAGCTATAGACAGCTGTGTCTGGTAATTCTGATATTTAATACATCAACGGCAATTTCTCTTCTCAGCCTGTACATTTCTGAATTGGAAACATCAGTGATTCATTGAAACAGTACCAGTTTTAATTTATCATACTTGTTTTACTAAGGTGAGACAAATGTATACCCTTAAATTCCATTTAAACTTCTACGTAGTGAGAAGTTTTCCCATCATTGTCCCTGACTTAAACTTCCCAAATGTCAGCTGGCCCTCACAATATGATAAGAATCATATTTTATGTGTAAGAAACAAGGCTCAGATTGATCAAGCAAGCACAGTGCAATACTACAAAGCTAATAGATATTGGGATGCCTGGGTGGCTCAGTTGGTTGAGCGACTGCCTTCGGCTCCAGTCATGATCTCGGAGACCCGGGATCAAGTCCCACATCGGGCTCCCTGCTTGGCGGGAAGCCTGCTTCTCCCTCTCTCACACCCCCTGCTTGTGTTCCCTCTCTTGCTATGTTTCTCTCTGTCAAATAAATAAATAAAATCTTTAAAAAAAAAAAAAAAGCTAATAGATATTTAAACCAGGACTTGAACTTGGATCTGCTGATGCTTTTTCTATCAACACATCAGAGATTCCCTGATCAAGGCAAAAACCTATATACAAACATGCTGAGACTTCTGGATCTAAAAATATTTCTATGTTTAGAGAAATGTTACTTTACTGTGTATGCCAAAGATTAGTAATGGAAAAGACAAAACCATAGTTTTTAGTTATATTTTGCCTTATCTATTCTTAGAAAACCACTTCAGTTTCCCCATAATAGATAATAATGGGACAATAGGTTTTTATTCATTATCCCTTCTACCCTTGGACACTGCCTTATTGGATGCTGGGAGTCCTAATTATAAGTTACATTATCCTACTCTTTTTTTTTTTTTTTAAGATTTTATTTATTTATTTGACAGAGAGAAACACAGCCAGAGAGGGAACATAAGCAGGGGGAGTGAGAGAGGGAGAAGCAGGCTTCCTGCCCGCCCGCCCGCCGAGCAGGGGGCCCGATGTGAGGTGGGGCTTGATCCTGGGCCTCCGGGGACCCGAGCCGAAGGCAGTTGCTTAACCAACTGAACCAACCAGGCGCCCCACATTATCCTACTCTTGCCATTGCTCTCACAACTCTGGCCTCACTGGAATATAAAGTTTCTAAAATTCTCACATCATGGTAGTAGGTCCTTTGCATGACCTTTCCCTCTGCCTGGTGCTCTAAGTAGACTCATGGTATGACTGGCACATTTTTAACATACAAGTCTCAACTCAAATGTCATTTCTCTGAAACAGTTACCTGAGCCCCAATCTAAAGTCCCACCCCCTTCTTCCTCTATCACAATGATATCACCTAGTTTTGCTATTTTCACAGCAGTTAGAAGTATCTGAGATTATCCTTATTTATTGCTTATTCCTTGTTTCCCTGCCCTCACCTCCAATCCTGCTCATTGCTCTATGCTCAGAGTCTAGAACAGTACCTAGCACATAGTAGGCTCTCTTATAAGTACATTTTTAATGGATAAATAATTGAATCATTCTCTTTAACATCCAGATATAATATATCCTACAAAAATTATTTTAGGAACAACATTTGTCTTTCTCAAACCTATCTCTGGGGGTTTGAATGTAGCAGAATTTGTGTCATAGTGATGTAGGAACAACCTCTTGTCTATTTTCTATTATGTAGTGTAGGTTGTTTATATCAATACTGTTATGAGATAAACATGATATTTAACCTTCTCGTTAAACTTTTAAACATAACTTTAATTATTCTAGGTCTCCTACTGACTTGCTCAATTTCAATCATGGAACCTATCCTCAGAAGTCAGAACATTTTGTTAATCTCCCCTTAAATGATCAATTTTCTTAAAAAAAAACATTTCTTTATTGTAGTATAAATTTGATTCCTCTATTCAGTATTTGATAAATTAAACATTTCATATCAAATGTATTCTACAACATTTTTATTAAGAAAAAGTAATATATTGTGCTTTGAGTAAAAGTAAAAATTACTTTTAAGTCCTATGAATTTAGACAAATAGTACTATTGAATAAAGTTATTACCAATTACCATATTTTTTAGATAAAAAGATGGAGATATCCAGAAATAAAGAACTTAATCTAAGTTTCCTAAGTATTAGCCCATAATAATTTTAATAGAATATGAATTTCAGAGAAATACTGTGCTATAAAATCTGTATGAGTCGTCCCTCTGAGCTCAGAAGGGTATTAGTAAACGTCCCTAGGCAGCAACATCCACTTGGCTTAGCATGTCAAGGGAAAATACAAGCTGGGGAATGAAAAATAGCACAGTTCTGCTTAGAATGCTCATCTGTTAGGAGAAGAATGCTTTGCACCTAAGAGAGAATACATAGGGATCATGAAGGCAGAATCTGGGAGGGCTACCCAATACCCAAATAAATATTACCATGGCCTGAAGTTGAGGGTAACTGGATCTTTGGTCTTCCCATGCAATTCAGTTCACTACTCTGTTATACCTTGTCAAGTGACCTCTGGTGGCTTTATAATTTTCTTCATATCTTATGTGAATATTTCAAATAAATGCTACATCATCTAGTTCTGTCCCTCCCTTTAGCAGACTAGTGAGGAACAAGAGTCTTATTTAGGTCAGAGTAATTTATCTCACCCACAGCATAAAGTTCCTGAAGAGCTCAGCATCTCAGCCCAAATGCTGATTTAAAAAGAGAGTACAGGAGTTGGGAATACAATTTTTTTCTCTTTGATCTGGCATAAGCCTTCAAGGCAGCCTGAAGTTGTAGGTTGCTGAGGATTATATTCCAGCTCATTCTTCAATTTTGGTGAGGATAAGAAGGCTTAAGATCTGATTTTGTGTCTGTCAGTTTTGAGGAAGTGTAGAGTTAGAATCCAACTTCAGAAAACTCCATAGCTAGTCTGAAAGAGCAGGTGGTATATTCTTTTTTCAGCTGTGTGCTTTTTGCTAAGCCACTGAGGAGAAGCTCTATTGTTGGTGAGAGTATTATACTTAACATCAGTCCAAAGTCCTTTTATTCTGACCCTTATTAAGTGAGTATATGTGGACAATCATCTCTCTTCTCTGAATTTTGGTTTTCTTATCTTGAAATGTTCACCATGATTCTTCAGAGAATTAAATGAGAGAATAAATATGAAAGCGAGGGAGCTCTGAGTACCATGTGGGAGCACATCATTTGACTTTTCTGTCAGTGTAGTTAGCAGAGCACGGGATCCCTACTAGCTGTTGGGGAAGCTCAAAATTTATGCCTGGGGCAAAGATGACACAAAGCAGGGACCTGACCCAGCAGAAGGCTTTCCTGGGGAATAGCCCCCATTAGCCTCTCAAGAAGAATACACTCATCAGCAGCTCCACCTGCTCCCAGCACCTCTCCCCACCACAACTTGCTCCAAAGGCTAGATTTCTCAGGGGCTAATGATAACTTTCAATTTATGTGTTTTTTAAAAATATTCTAGGAAACCTAGGCATACTATGCAATGATTATAATTGACAATCATGAAGAATTTCTAATGGCATGATGAAATACTTATGATGGTATAATTTTAAGTGAAAAAGAATGAGAATAAAAATGAATATTCAGTGTTTTTCTATGATGATAAAATAGAAATTGCTTGTGTATGCATGCACACACATATACTAAAGGTGAATAGGGATTAGATCCAGATGATAGACTTACTGGTGATTTTTATCTTTTTTTTTATGTTTCTCTATTATCCAGATAAAAATTTTCAATAGTAATTTGTTTTGATAACAATTTAGATGTGTCAAGTCAATTGAGTTTGAGATTATTATAATGTGAGAAGATGTGGAATGAGAGGCTACTTTTTATATTACTGGTAGCCTTGCCACTTACTGTCTAAGTCTCTTCCCTTTTCCCAGCCTTGAACAGGACCAATGTGAGAATATAATTTCTGCCATGCAAGGGTACTATGACTATGCAGAGAAAGGAGGAACATTTTGTGTCTTTTCCCTGATGCTTGCTTTTTACCATGAATATCCGCCTGCTGTAGTGCTACCTATTTATTGCCTTAAACAGCTTGGGCTGCCATAACAAAATGCCATTGGGGGAAAAAAATGCCATGGACTGGCTGTCCTCTATAGGCCTAAACAATAGGAATTTATTTTTCATATCTTTGGAGTCTGAGAAATTCAAGGTCAAGGTGCCAGGTGATTCAGTTCCTTGGAAGGGCTCTCTCTTCGGCTTTCACTCAGAAGTCTTCAAACCGTGTCCTAACATGGAAGAGAGAGAGCTCTTGTATCTCTTCTTAGAAGGGCACCACCCTTATGACCTCATGTAACTTTTATTACCTCCTCATAGGCCCTATCTCAAAATGCACTGGGGGTTAGGACTTCATCATATGAATTTTGGGGAAGACATAATTCAGTCTGTAGCTGAATAATTCACTTAAAATGAGCTATAAATACTCAAGATGAACTGCAACTCCTAAAAATTATTCCTCTGAAATGAGAGTCACCATATATTCAAGATCTTAAAGTCTTTCAGTTATATAGTATTCTCCCAATAAATTTATATTTTAAATCAAACTCCTTCATATGACATTTTGGATATGTAGGTAATTATCTGATAGAATTCTTTTTAATAATCAGGTAAATAAATCTAAAACTGATTTAATAATTGTTCCTGCATAATGGGGAATGACCTCACAACTGAAAAGGCTGGATATTAGAAAAAAAATCCATTTAAAATTTAAAAGTTGTTAAAATCATGAATATATCCTTACATGATTTAATACAGAATTGAGGTAAATTAGCATTTGTAGCTTAATATAAAATTTTCACTATGATTTCACAAATTGCATTATCTGAAATAAAATTAATAACCCAGGAAACAACAGATGTTGGCAAGGATGTGGAGAAAGGAGAACTCTCTTACACCGTTGGTGGGAATGTAAATTGGTACAGGCATTCTAAAAGACAGTATGGAGAGTCCTTAATAAGTTAAAAATAGAGCTACCCTATGACCCAACAATTGCACTACTAACTATTTACACCAATGATACAAATGTAGTGATCCGAAGGGGCACATGTACCCCATTGTTTATAGTAGCAATGTTCACAACAGTCAAATTATGGAAAGAGCCCAGATGTCCATTAACAGATGAATGGATAAAGAAGATGTATATATATGCAATGGAATATTACTCAGCCATCAAAAAGAATGAAATCTTGCCCTTTGTAATGACATGGATGGGACATATAGTCAGAGAAAGACAAATATATGATTTCACTCATATGTGAAATTTAAGAAACAAAACAGATGAACAGAAGGTAAGGGAAGCAAAAATAAGATGAAAACAGAGAGGGAGACAAACCATAAGAGACTCTTAACTATAGGAAACAAACTGAGGGTTGCTGGAGGGGAGGTTAATAGGGAGATGGGGTAACAAGGTGATGGACATAAGGAGGGCATGTGATGTAATAAGCACCAGGTATTATATAAGACTGATGAATCACAGGTCTGTACCTCTGAAATCAATAATACTTTATATGTTAATTAATTGAGTTTAATTTTAAAAATGTTTTTAAAAAGACAAACACAGAGATGGAAGTGAACCATGGAGACTCTTAAACCTAGGAAACAGACTGAGGGTTGCTGGAGGGGAGGTGGATAGGGAATGGGGTAACTGTGTCTCAGACATCAAGAATGGTACATGATGTAACCAGCATTGGATGTTATATGCAACTGATGAATCACTAAATTATACCTCTGAAACTAATAATACAGTATATGTTAATTAAATTGATTTTAAATAAAAATAAATTAACAATAATAAATGAATAAAATAAATTAAAATATTAAGTATTATTAATAGGTATTTGAAAGATGCCTTCATATTCATAACATTTATTCATTCAAATTGGCTGAAAACTGTTTTTTATCAATCTTTTCACTAGAAAATGGAGGACTGTCTTATAATCAAAGGCACTTTGTATTTGGACATGAATTGCCATTATCTGACAGTAGAGTCACAAAAACTGTAGTCTTTGAAGTACCTATAAACTAGTATTTACTTGGAAGCTAAAGACCATCCTGCTCAAGAATGTCTGTGTCAACCAGAAAATCAAAGAAGAACTTAAACAATTTATGGAAACTAATGAGAATGAAGACATATTGGTCCAAAACCTATGAGATACAGCAAAGGCGATCCTCAGGGGGAAATATATAGCCATCCAAGCCTTGCTCAAAAAAATAGAAAAATCCCAAATACACAAACTATTTTTACACCTTAAAGATCTGGAGAATCAACAACAAATTAAACCTAACCCACACATGAGAAGGGAAATAAGTAAGATTGGAGCAGAGATCAATGAATTAGAAACCAGAGATACAGTAGAACACATCAATGAAACTAGAAGCTGGTTCTTTGAAAGGATTAATAAGATCGATAAAACACTACTCAGACTTATCCAAAAGAAAACAGAAAGGACCCAAGTTAATAAAATTATGAATGAAAGGGGAGAGATCATGACAAACACCAAGGAAACAAAAACAACATCAGAAATCATTATCAACAGTTATATGCCAATAAATTAAGCAACATGGAAAAAATGGATGCATTCCTGGAAACCTATAAACTACCAAGAGTGAAACAGGAAGAAATTGACAACCTGAATAGACCAATAACCAGTAATAAAATTGAAGCAGTGATCAAAAACCTCCCCAAAAATAAGAGCCCAGGACCTGATGGATTCCCTGGGGAATTCAACCAAACATTCAAAGAAGAAATAATACCTATTCTCCTGAAGCTGTTTCAAAACATAGATGCAAAAGGAAAACTGCCAGACTCATTCTATTGAGGCCAGCATTACCTTGATCCCAAAACCAGGCAAAAGACCCCATCAAAATGGAAAATTTCAGACCAATATCCCTGATGAATATGGATGCCAAAATTCTCAACAAGATTCTAGCTAATAGGATCAAGCAGTACATTAAAAGGATTATCCACCATGATCCAGTAGGATTTATCCCTGGGATCCAACGGTGGTTAACATTCGAAAATCAATCAATGTGATAGGACACAAAAATAAGAGAAGAGACAAGAACCGACATGGTCCTCTCAATTGATGCAGGAAAAGCATTTGACAAAATACAACATCTTTTCCTGATTAAAACTCTTCAGAGTATAGGAATAAAGGGAACATTCCTCAATTTCATAAAACCCATCTATGAAAAACCCTCAGCAAATATCATTCTCAAGGGGGAAAAGCTGAGAGCCTTTCCCTTAAGGTCAGGAACATAACAAGGATGCCCACTTTTGCCCACTGTTGTTCAACATAGTACTAGGAGTCCTAGCAACAGCAATCAGACAAAAGAAATAAAATGTATTTAGATTGGAAAAGAAGAAGTCAAACTCTCTCTCTTCACAGATGACATGATACTTCATGTGAAACACCCAAAAAACTCCACCCCCAAATTACTAGAACTCATACAGCAATTCAGCAAATATGGCAGGATACAAAATCAATGCACAGAAATCAGCTGCTTTCTTATACACTAACAATGTAAGAGAAATTAGAAAATTGACTCCATTTACAATAGCACCCAAAACCATAAGACACCTTGGAATAAACCTAACCAAAGAGGTAAAGGATCTATATTCAAGGAACTACAGAACACCCATGAAAGAAACTGAAGACACAAAATGATGGAAAAATATTCCATGCTCATGGATTGTAAGAATAAACATTGTTAAAATGTCCATGCTGCCCAGAGCAATCTATATGTTCAATGCTATCCCGACCAAAATACCAACAGCATTTTTCAAAATGCTAGAACAAACAATCCTAAAATTTGTATGGAATCAGAAAAGACTCCAAATTACTAAGGAAATGTTGAAAAAGAAAACCAAAGCTGAAGGCATCACATTGCCTGATTTCAAGCTATATCACAAAGCTGTGATCACCAAGACAGCATGGTACTGGCACAAAAACAGACACATAGACCAATGGAACAGAATAGAGATCCCAGATATGGACCCTTAACTCTATGGTCAAATAATCTTCAACAAAGCAGGAAAAGAATATCCAATGGAAAAAAAGACAAATCTCTTCAATAAATGGTCCTGGGAAAATTGGACAGCTATATACAGAGGAACGAAGTTCAACCATTCCCTTATACCATACACAAAGAAACTGAAAATGGATGAAAGACCTCAATGTGAGACAGGAATCCATGAAAATCCCAGAGGAGAACATATGCAGTAATCTCTTTGGCATCGCCACACAACTTCTTTCAAGATACATCTCCAAAGGCAAGGGAAACAAAAGCAAAATGAACTTTGGGACTTCATCAAGATAAAACATCTGCATAGCAAAGGAAACAGTCAACAAAACAAAGAGGCAGGCCAGGGAATGGGAGAAGATATTCATAAAAGATGCTATAGACAAAGGGCTGATATCAAAGATCCATAAAGAACTTCTCACACTTTACACCCAAAAAACAGATAATCATGCCAAAAAATGGGCAGAAGACATGAATAGACACTTCTCCAATGAAGACACACAAATGGTTAGCAGACACATGAAAAAATATTCATCATCATTAGCCATCAGGGAAATTCAAATCAAAACCACATTGAGATATCACTTTCCACCAGTTAAAATGGCAAAAATTAACAAGGCAAGTGTTGGGGAGGTTGTAAAGAGAGGGGAACCCTCTTGGTAGGAATGCAAATTAGTGTAGCCACTTTGGAAAACAGTGTGGAGGCTCCTCAAAAAATTAAAAATAGAGCTACCTTATGACCCAGCAATTGCACTTCTGGGTATTTACCCCAAAGATACAGATGTTGTGAAAAGAAGGGCCATATGCACCCCAATGTTCATAGCAGCAATGTCCTCAATAGCCAAACTGTGGAAAGAGCCAAGATGTTCTTTGACAGATGAATGGATAAAGAAGATGTGGTCCATACATACAATGGAATATTACTCAGCCATCAGAACAGATAATACCCAACTTTTGCATCAACATGGATGGGACTGGAGAAGATTATGCAAAGTGAAATAAGTCGAGCAGAGAAAGTCAATTATCATATGGTTTCACTTCTTTGTGGAATATAAGGAAGAGCATGGAGCACATTAGGAGGAAGGGGAAAACAAAGAGGGGGACATCAGAGGGAAAGATGAACCATGAGAGACTATGGACTCTGGGAAACAAACTGAGAGTTCTAGAAGGGAGGGAATGGGGGGATGGGTGAGCTTGGTGGTGGGTATTAAGGAGGGCACGTATTGCATGGAGCACTGGGTGTTATACACAAACAATGAATCATGGAACACTAAATCAAAAACTTATAATGTCCTAGTATATGGTGACTAACATAATATAATCACAGAAAAAAATAAAATACTCTAGTCTTTAACATTAACTCTGTGGATATTACACTGAAATACTGGAGATATGCCTTTCTAATCGGTAGTTCTCTTCATAGCACTTAGCACAGTTGCTATTATCTACTAAATGTTTAAGAGTTATTCCTTTACTAAGTTATAAGCACCTCAAGGTCAGAGGCCATATATGTTTCTTCACCACATCACTCCAGGGGACTGACTGGCATACATATATGGACACTCAATATTTGTTAAAGGAAAGAAGCAGAGGAGAAAAGTAGGCAGGGAGACAACAGAATTATGAAACAACCTAACAATCTCCTGTTAGGAGTCTGAATTCATAAAGAATGGGAGAATGGGTTTAGCTTTCCTGAAGAAGGGATCCCTTCCACTACAGTGTTGAAAGGCATCAGCACTGCAGGATAATGTCTGTAAACTCTGTAGTAAGAACTACTAAGGCCCTTCTCCTTCCCCAAATCTGCCTCCTTGCGTATCTGAACCAAGTGTTGGCATTCCTCATATTCAAACTCCTCCTATCGGTTACATCATAGATCCTCAGAAGAATCTAATTAAAAAATATATACATTACTGTAGAAGTTAATTAGCTATGCCATTTACACCATTTCTCATTCACATAGACTTGGACTAAGAAGGTGTGAGGAGATAAAACATAGAACAGGTAAATTCTGCTGTGAGTGTGAGGCCAAAAACACAATAATCACTACCTTAAGGTGGGTTTGGTTCAAACAGTGGAAAAGCAGTAGGACTCCTGGAATCCGTCCTCTAAGAAGAAGTTAAGGTGCAAAGAACAAAAAAAAAGATAAATGTTGTCTAGTTCAGTTCTTCAAGAGCCAGCCAGCGCTGAATATTTTAAAAGCAAGCTAGTTATAAAAGTTCTGTCATAAAGTCTTTTATATATTTTGAGCAACTTTAGTCAGGAAGATTTCTGTTCTTCCTCTTGTGTTGAACCCCAAGCCTTTATTAAGCACCTAGTACTATATAACAGGGACTTTGCTAATGGGGTATTTTTTTTTTTTTTTTAAATGACTATCAGAGCATTTCTGGGCTGAAAGAACTTTCAGACTCTTTTTTTTTTTTTTAAGATTTTATTTATTTGACAGAGCGAAACACAGTGAGAGAGGGAACACAAGCAGGGGGAGTGAGAGAGGGAGAAGCAGGCTTTCCGCGGAGCAGGGAGCCGGATGCGGGACTCCATCCCTGGTCTCCGGGATCATGACCTGAGCCAAAGGCAGTCGCTTAACCAGCTGAGCCACCCAGGCGCCCCAACTTTCAGACTCTTAAGAGGCAGAGATGTAAACAAATAATAACCACACAAATGGCAAGTTCTTTGACAGAAGCACACTGAGAGTGTGTGGAAGCCCTTGATGGGAACATCTAATTTATCTAGAGAGTTCACAGAGAAGATGTGTTTGCACATGGAAGGAAAACAGGGATCTCCCCCAGATATGGGAAAAGCCAGAGAGAGGTAGCCTGGTGCACAGCAGAATGGTTCCCTGAGCCCAGAGTCCAATGGGTCTGCGAAGGGGGTAAGGCAGGGAAAACAGCTGGAAACGTGCTTGGTGCAAATTTGTGCACATAAGGAGTTTGAAAATTAAAGACAATTGGGTAAAGTATAGAGAATAGACAGGAGATGGGAGGGAAATGAAGTAAAAAAACAGGCAAGAGTTTATTTAAATGTTCCCAGTCAGACATAAAATGGGGGCAGAGGGGTAAGAAGAAAAAGACCAGCTCAGAGAAGCATCAGGCAAGCAGGTTTTTTAGGCTTTAGAGATCCTTGGGATCTGGTAATACTTATTATAGCCTCCCCTTATGATCTTAGAAGAGATAATGTATGTTGAAGGTTAAATTGTAATACAAATCAAAGAGTCATTTTAAACTCAATGTTTTTTTTTTTTTAAGAAATCTGCATATTAAGGTGCCTGGGTGGCTCAGTGGGCTAAAGCCTCTGCCTTCAGCTCAAGTCATGATCCCAGGGTTCTAGGACCAAGGCTCCAGTCGGACTCTCTGCTCAGTAGGGAGACTGTTTCCTCTGCTCTCTCTGCCTGCCTCTCTGCCTACTTGTGATCTCTCTGTCAAATAAATAAATGCAATCTTTAAAAAATCTGCATATTATCCACACTCTGTTGATACCATATTTTGAAAGCCCTACAAAAGCATCAATTATATTAGTTCAGATTAAAACAATGTACAGAACTAGCTACCAGGGCATAAATATATAGACCATTTTCAATTTATTGTCTGCTCACCATATCCCCAAATATCTGTATCCTCCATTCTCGCACTGGGTGAACCACTGAATCACAAGTATTTGAATGGAAAGACTTCCACACCTTGAATAACTGATCTCGAGCATGCTCCCTTATGATTTAACATTTACTGTATTCTTCCCTCTGAAGTATATTTATATCAATAACCCTAGCTTCATTTGCCCTTATTATCAGTGTTCCTTTTCAAGAGCAAACCAAAACTGAGATAATTGTGTGCATCTTACCCCCTACCCCAATTTTTTCTCCTGTATTTGAACTTAGGGTAACAGGCTTAGTCAAAGGCAAACAAATTACATTTTTCTCTTTTAAAAACCCAAGTTTTGAACACCTGTGAAAGTCTTCATTCAATTTGACACAGACAATTTCTAGGAAATTACGACTCACAGTCATGTTTACTTTTTTCTCTACTTTTTCTCCAACTTTCACTACATTTTAAAATTATTTCTTGGTTAAATTAGTAAAAACAAACAAAAACATGGCTGCAAGCACGCACAGTCAAAGAAGCTTCTTTTTGGGAGGACTAAGTTAAGCTAGAAGCTATTCTGTTGCTTCTAGATGGAACTTATTTACACAACAATTAATCAGCTTTGGTATGTCTTTTATCTGAGTAAATGATCAACAACCCTTTCTAAATATGTTACGGAGTTCATTTCCATCTGAATTCTCCTGACAAATACTAAAATAGATAACCTTAATAAGGCACTAATGAGATCATTATAACTAGTTTTGTCTGTATTTAAAGCACAGATTTAAGATCTTCATTAATGATTAATTACTGGAAAACTCTGTTCAATCCCTTGAGTTATTTTTAAATCTTCACATACTATAATTACATATATTCAATCATAAAACTTTCCATGGTGCTGAACACAAGTGAGCTTTGAATAAGAGCAAGCATGTTATGAATCTTGGCCATTTAAAAGGTTAATCTTTAGGTAGATTAATGACATTGATCTTTATCCATTTCAACCTTTTTTTGACTGAGGAAAAGAAACTGCAAGCTATCTCTCTAACCAGACTTACGGGGATAATTTCTCTAAAATATTTAACAACCTGCACCTTGAACTTTCTGATTATAAAGTGTCTCTGAGATTAAGTAAGTAGCATGTGGTTTATCACCAGTCTTTATATTCTGTTGTGTGACAATAAACAAAAACTGCATTTTTCATGGGTCTTAGAGGAGAGGGGCAATTAATTGAAAAATTATATTTGAGCTAAAATCAATGTGCAAAACTCTCAACCCTAAATTTAGCTGAGAGAACATGAAATAAAGGGCACTTTACATGTGGTATCACAAAATCAAAGAGACAGAAATGTGGAGATATTTCCCTTCAATAAACACGAAATAGTTACTTCAAGAAACAACTTATAGGTGACTATATTTTCATTTCCTGATGTACAATTTTCAGAATTCAGTGTTAAGGTAAATTAGCTAATAGTCTCCAGCAAAGAGATGAATTTTAGGAATAGAATTTTCTAACCTGTTCAAGGCTTTCAAAATATGGTTTGCAATGGGCCCAACAAGGCCAAAGGTAAAACTGTATATTCACACAACTGAAATCTTTCCAAAAAAAAAAAAAGAATGCAAAGATTTGTAAACTATGCTAAAAGGACAACACTAATATTCTTCTGCACTGTAATTGAATTACCTGCTCCTAAGTTATCACTTTCAATATGGGACGCTTGCCTACACAGTGACTGACTGCAGATTGGCAGTTAAACCTTTAAATTGTAAACCTTGGCTTTTGTGTGTTAACCAGCCAAGGCTTTCAAAAGTGCTGGAAAGGGTTGGAGAAGGTGGGAAACTGTTTATAAATTGGAAGGTCTTTTGCATTTATCTAGGAATACAGATATTGTTGGTGTGTGATTAAATTACTCCACCAGTTTTCCTGGAGGATTTCTGTGTTTATTGCTTTTTTGTAAGACATTTATCCAGCTCTCTCAAACCCATTCTCTTTCTTGCATGAATTCACACATTTTAAAATGCAGGTATCTTGCTTGTCTGATAGTTGTCATTTGCATTATTCGAAACCCTGCAGCTCCAAAATGTCTCTGTGTCTGTACAATTCAGGAACAAAACTATTTAGTAATAATATTCTGGGAATAAGATAATGTCTAATGGAACATATATACAATAACAAGTTCACAAGCCACCTTTTCAATTTTCCCATTGAATTTTAGGGGTAAAGTTGAAGAACATATCTATTTGAAGGAAGCACAAGACTCTAAATTATTATCATCATAGCCTGTGAATTATTATTTGATGCCCATTTTGCCCACAGGATACTATATACACCATAAAGTTAAAGTAATCTTTACTTTAGAAGCTTATACTTTAAAGAATAAAATACAGAATAAACTTTAAGTAAACTAAACATTAGCTCAAATACATACATCTAAGTACAAGGAATTTAGAACAGTATGAACCAAAGTATATATACTCATTAACATCGATAGCAGTAATAATAGCCAAAAAGATTCACTGAGCATTTACTAAGTGCTGCAACACTAGCAAATTCCATGGGGGCAAGGAATGATCTGATGACTACTATATCCTAACATGCAGGAATAGCTCCAATTAAATGTCAGGCAAGTCCCTTCTCTCCTGAAGTTCACAGTCTAAGGAAGACAGGCAAGAAGTTAATAGAATACCATATAGACAGGATAAAAAAAGGTACAGGCTGGTGGACTCTGGGGGATGGGTTTTCAAAGTGATTTGAGGAATGTAAGGGAAAGGACTGGTCTGCATCTTAAAGAGAATATGGAAAAGCAGCTCTAATGGCAGACATCTGTTAAGTAGTGGAGAAATAAGAATGGGGACCTAGGATTCAGAAGGCAAGAGATCTACTTTCAATTTTCTCACTTAGCAGTAGTCTATCTGCCTTTAGACAGATTTGTTAACCTTATTTCCTTATCTATACATTCTGGGCAATAAGACTTATAAACATCTGCAGTGCTGGGTTAGGCGAGTATGTGAAAGTCAGAAAGTATTTGGAAGAATACAGGGAAATTTGGAGGTATCACATGAGTTATTTGCGTATATGTTACATATTTCCTCCAAGAATGTATACTACCTAAAAAGGGCAAGATGTGGACTTGAGGTAGGTGGATAGTATAGCTTTCCAATTATTTATAAGCCTAAAACCTTGAAGATTTATCTCAATCATTACTTCTTACAGGAAACCTTCGCTTTGTCTCCATGGTGAGTTAGTTTCTCTTCTTCTTCTTCTTTTTTTTTTTTTTTTTTTAAAGATTTTATTTATTTGACAGAGAGAAACACAGCCAGAGAGGGAACACAAGCAGGGGGAGTGAGAGAGGGAGAAGCAGGCTTGCTGCCGAGCAGGGAGCCCGATGTGGGGGCCATCCAACTGAGCCACCCAGGCGCCCCTGAGTTACTTTCTCTTCTTACAGATACAGGCATTGCTACTGCAGTGTTCTTTCCGTACTATGCCATCTCCTGATCTTCCTCCTCAGCTTCCTTTGCTGGATCCTCCTACCCTTCGTGATCATAAAATATTGAAATAATCTTTGGATCCTTTCTTTTCTTTATCTGTATGTAATGCCGAGTTTATCTCATTGGGTCCCATGACTTAAATATCATGTGTTATTTATTGTACAGATGTTTGATTTCTGTATTAAGCAGTTTCTTTCCTCTGAGCTTCAGAATCAAATATCCAGCCAGTGACTGCACATCTTCACTTCTATGTCTAATAGAAAACACAACACATCCAGAAATGAACTACTGATCTTGCTCCGACTCCCCTGCCCCATAGTTCTTCTCCAGGGTTCCCGATCACTTCAAAGGGCACCATAGTTCATTCAGAAGCTTGGCCCAAACAACTTGCCGTCATCTGTAATTTTCTTTCCTCTCATTTCCAATATTCAATCCATCAGCCAAATCCATTGAGTTACTTACAAAATACACTCTGAGCACAACATTCACACCCCTCCACTGCCTCCACGCTACAACACTGCCAAAGCCACAATCATTTCTTGCCTGCATTCCCACATTAGCCTTCAAAATGATCTCCCTGTCTCCATTCTCATGGCTTATAATCTGTCTGCCACACAATAGCTATGTGACCTTCTATTTAAAAATAGAAGTCAGATCCTATAACTATTTTAAAAACTAGAGGGGCACCTGGATGGCTCAGCTGATTAAGCGTCTGCCTTTGGCTCAGGTCATGATCCCACGGTCCTGGGATCAAGCCCCATGTCAGGCTCTCAGCTCAGTGGGGGGGAGGGGTGGTTTGTTTCTCTCTCTCCCTCTGCCACTCTCTCTCTCAAATAAATAAATAAAATCTTAAAAAAATAAAAATAAACAAAAATTAGAATAAAATCCAAAATCCATATAGGACCTATGTGACTTCTGTTTACTCTTCTAATCTTATGATCAACTACTCTCTTTTCTGTTCATCTTATTTCACGTCACACCTTATCATTGCTGGTCCTGAACATTCTGCCATCACATAGCCTATGTGTTTCTTCCTTCTGCAAGGATAGACATGACTTGTGCCCACACTTCATTCGGGATTTTCTTGACCATTATTTTCTAAAACAGTGATCACCTTCCTCCCCTGTCCCTTACCCAACCTTTTCTTTATAGAACTTACTACTATTTTGTATTACATATCTATTTAGTTATTTTATTCCTATCTCCTCTGGAAGAACATTTTCCTCCATAATGGCAGAGTGTTTATCTACCTTGTTTAGTCTTATATTCCCGAGCAACTGAAATTAGCAAAGACTTAATACTTGTTGGATATTCAATTGAAAAAAATATATATTTTTAAAGATCTATTTATTTATTTAGAGAGGGAGAGTGTGTGTATGAACTGGGGGAAGGACAGAGGGAGAGAAAATCTCAAGCAGACTCCCCACTAAGCATGGAGCCTGATGTAGGGCTCTGTCTCAGGGAGCCGAAATCATGAGCTGACTGCTTGAGAGGCAAACCACCCAGACATCTCTCAATTGATAAATTTTTAATGAAATAGGAAATGTAAATATTTAAATGTAAATGTAAATATTTAAATAACTGATTTTAAGTAATGGATCAATTCAGCATTCAGATACATCTTGATCAAGATCATGGTCAGTTTGTCTTCAATCCACTAATCTTTTCTTTGTAATTTAACTGAACATTCATGGGTAATAGTTTAGCTCACATTTTCCACTGTATAGCACTGTCTTTAACTCATTTTCTTTGGTGGAGCTGATTTAAATATTTTGTTTGTGGTCACCTGGCTCACCTTTATATAACTAAGTAATATAATGCCATGTAAGTGCTTATTGTTCTTCATCTCATGATTCAGCCTGTTCCAGGAAATACCAAGATCAAGATTAAAAACAAACAAACAAACAATTAGTTTCTCTTTGGTTGCATCTTAACATTTCTCATATTCAGAGATGTTTCTTCTTTCGTCTTGAACAATACCTAATGAGCAGTAATGTCAATAAATTTTTTTAAAAAGATTTATTTATTTATTTGACAGAGAGAAACACAGTGAGAGAGGGAACACAAGTGGGGGGGGAGGGGGTGGTGAGAGAGGGAGAAGCAGGCTTCCCACCCAGCAGGCAGCCTGATGCGGGGCTCGATCCTGGGTCTCTGAGATCATGACCTGAGCCGAAGGCAGTCGCTTAACCAACTGAGTCACCCAGGCGCCCCAGTAATGTCAATAAATTTTACCTACTTGGGGACTTCATTTCTGATAAGAAAGCATCAGAAAAACCAAAAGTAATGTGTGAGTCAATGACAGAGAAGTGTTCTTTGAGGCTCCAAATTTTAAAACATATGTTTACTACCTGACTGTCCTTTTATCACATTACAATTTACAGCAGGACTTCCAGAAACTCAAGAATGTGAGGGGACAGGGAAAGAGATGTGCGATTGTTGTTGATAATATGCCAGCCCATGACAAACCTGTGCTAATTAAATGTTCCTCAGTGTTCTCAACTCAGTGCCTAGATTTAGAAAGTTACAGACCAATGCTCCAATTATGCTGAGTTACCTGGTGGTATTACTAACCCCCAAGCAGACTTCCTGCTGTTGCTCCCTTCAAAAAGTTTCAAAAGTGTGTGGCGGAAAATGAGGACAACCAAATGAGGTTAATTTGATGTGTATAATTGGAAAGAAGGTATCATTTAAGAAAGAAACAATGTTTCCTATCATGTGGCAATGATGCAAAGGGCTACAGAATTCTAAAATCTTCAATTCTGATAGTGCAGAAAATATTTTCCTTGTACAAGGAGATGTACTATTAGCTTATCATTTTAATTGTGTGACATGTATACACACAGACAAACAAACACACACCTAAACATACAATTATAATATACCCTTACTAAGGCAATGGTATTTCATAAAAATACTTTTTGCATAGCTCTTGGTGGATGCAGAACTTGAATTTATGAATGGCAAGAACTTACTTTTAAAATAGTATGCAACATGTTGAATCTCTAAAATATCAAGGCTCTTATACTGAAATGTCTCAAAGTATTGGTTTTAATTTATACTAAATATAACACATATTTTGGTAACATATTGCAGCTTTACCACACCTATGTAATCTTCCCTGAAAACTCCACTTGGATGATAGACAATAAGAAAATGTTAAAAGAATATGGGGCGCCTAGGTGGCTCAGTCGTTAAGTGTTTGCCTTCAAGTCAGATCATGATCCTGGAGTTCCAGGATTGAGCCCTGCATCGGGCTCCCTGCTCAGGTGGAAGACTGCTTCTCTCTCTCTCTCTCTCTCCCCCTGCTTGTGTTCCCTCTCTCTTGCTGTGTTTCTCTCTGTCAAATAAATTAATAAATAAAATATATATTTTTTTAAAGAATATAAGCATAAATGTCTGAAGACAAAGGGTATGAAGAAGGCATCAGCAGCAGATGAGAAACTTTGGAAGTGGAAGTGGATTATGGATTGGAAGACAGAAAGTGGGCTGAGAAGTAGTAACTGACTTAGCAGAAATCTAAGAATATTCACCATACAGAATTCCCAAAAAGGTAAAGGACTTTGGAACACAGCAGGATGGTGGGAGGCAGTGATCACAAGAGGCTGAAAATGGGAACATTGTTTAAAGATTGGCATGTGGAGTCAACCAGACCAGTAGGTCCCCTCTCTCACTCTGTAGTCAGGTGTCTTGTGGTTCACTGAAGACCAGAGATTTATTTTCATGGAGGAAGTGTACCAAAGATACACCAGATACCAAAACTAATGGAAGGCTGTGTTTGAGATGATGATGAAAAGTAAGGACATGAAACGAAAGTCTGTGTATTAACACTGACATCACCACTCTCCCTTATCCCTTTTACATAGGAAGACAGGTACTCTAATGATAGGAGACCTGATGATTCTTCTTCTGAGAAACTACTCACTCCCAGAGAAAACATTCAAGATACTCAAATCTGTGGAAAAGTATAGCTTACCATTTAATCACCCTACATTTAAAATGTTTAGCTGATAAATTGCACTCACATACTCAGAGCTTCCAACCAGCTTCTTAGTATCTCACATTTGGAACAGAATGGAGTAGAAGAGCCCAAATCCCCAGATGTTTTAGAAGGTCTCCTACATGAAGCAGACAATCCAAACTAAATCATCAAAATAAGTAAGTCAGAGGCAATAGAGAACAAACAAAATGAAGAAAAACTGAAGAGAACATAAACAGTTAATAGCTTTAGAAAGTGTAATAGAAGGAATTGCATTAAAAGATCATGATGCCACCAAAAAGAAAGTATTGGAGGGGCGCCTGGGTGACTCAGTTGGTTAAGCGACTGCCTTCAGCTCAGGTCATGATCCTGAAGTCCTGGGATTGAGCCCCACATCAGGCTCCCTGCTCAGCGGGAAGCCTGCTTCTCCCTCTTTCACTCCCTCTGCTTGTGTTCCCTCTCTCGCTCTGTTTCTCTCCGTCAAATAAATAAATAAAATCTTAAAAAAAGAAAGAAAGGAAGAAAGAAAGAAAGAAAGAAAGAAAGAAAGAAAGAAAGAAAGAAAGAAAGAAAGAAAGAATTGGAAAACAAGACAGAATTGTACAAAAATGTAACAACCAGGACTCCTGGGTGGTTCAGTTGGTTAGGTGTCCAATTCTTGATTTCAGGTCAGGTCAAGATCTCATGGGTTCTGAAAGTCTGCCTGACAGTCTCCTCCCCCCCACTCACATGCACTCTCTCTCTAAAATGAATAAATCTTAAAAAGAAAGAAAGAAAGAAAGAAAGAAAGAAAGAAAGAAAGAAAGAAAGAAAGAAAGAAAATATAACAACCAGTAAAAAGTAAGTTAAGTGTTGAACAAGATATCAAAAAAAATCTCAAAAGAAATACTAAATCTCATCTCCCAAAGGACAGAATAAGATTCAAATAAAACAAAAAATTAGAGCAAAGAATAACATTTAAAAAGAACGGAAAAAAATGAAGAAGAAAAATTACACCAAACAAAATAACATCATAAAATTTCTTAAGGGTATAAATTTCCAGATGGAAAAGGGCTGAGAACTCAACAATCAATTGAAGGAAATCCTTGTTCCGTAAACCAGATCACCGAGAGTAACAGTAGATACTACTAAAAGGATCTAAAGGGGAAATATGTATAAATATAACTCTTTAGCAGATGCCAATTAAGAGCAAATCTCTCAATAACTGATAGAATAAATTAGAAAATGACCTAAAATGTTTTTTAAAAACAATTTTAACCAAATTACTACATATGAAGAGAGAATACAGATATTTTCAAATATGTGTGAGCTGAAAATTTTACTGCCACTTCTCAGAATGCTTGGGATATTTCAGGATATTCTCAAGCTTGGATCAGAAAGATATACCAAGAATAAGGAATATACGGGATCCAGAAATACAGAAT
>PITA01021791.1:11755-31961 GCA_004023965.1 Spilogale gracilis | reverse complement strand
TCTTCATCTGTCTGATAGAAACCAGGTTCAACTGCTACAAAAAAAAAAAATTTAAGTAGCTTGGGATCTTAAAAGTATAAAGCTAAAATTAATGTGATGATTTATTTGATAGGAAGTAAGTGACATAATCTCAGATCACAGAAAGTTCCCTGTACGTGTTAGACATCAAAGACTACTGTCCCGGGAAAAGTCAAGTAACAAGAACATGAGGTGATTATAGTGAAGCCTCCTCCACTTGCCCTTGTGTCCTCAGGTAGGGCACCAGAAAATTCCTCTTTGCAGGAGAGATCAGCTGAGAGGAAAGACTCAATGACACCGATATTTGTTGATTTCACAATGAAATTTCTTCAACACCCCATATTATTTTGAAATAGGGAGGCAAATACTAAAAGTAACAGCTTTAAGTATGGAAAGTAGATGCCTGAGAGGAGCAGGACCTGAGGAGAGAGGGGATGAGACAGAGAATGTACTGATTTTATTTTAAGCCTCACGATATTTGAATTTTAGAATCCTATACATATATTTTTATAAATAAAATAATTAAAAAGAAAACAACCCTTTGGTGACTCTCAGTGCCTACAGAAGAAGTCTAAGCTATTTGGCATGCCACACAAGACATTTGATAACTTGGGCATAACCCACCTTTCTGGCTTTACCACAATCACTCCCAGCACACATCAGGCAAAGAACTACTCTATCCAACTCACTTTCATATCCTAGTGTTCTTGCTTCTGCTGTTTTTGCTCTCTCTTTTTTAAAAAAATTTATTTATTTGAGCAAGAGAGTGAAAGGGCGGGGAGGGAGAGAGAACAAGCAGAGGGAAGGGTAGAGGGAGAGGGAAAAACAGACTCCTGGCTAAGAAGGGAGCCTGACATGGGGCTTGATCCCAGGACCCTGGGATTATGACCTGAGCTGAAGGCAGATGCTTAACTGACTGAGCCACTCAGGGTTCCCTGTTTTCACTCTTGAATGTCCTTTCCTCGCTGCCTGGGAAGCTACTTAGTTTTCAGTAAACACCGGCTTAAATGTTGCCTCCTCTCTGTACCTTCCACAGACCACATAGGAATCATTCATTGGTTCCTTATCTGAGTACTGTCATCTCCTTTGCTGTGTTTACATCACAGCACTTAGCACAGAGGATGACTTAGTTATTGGACTCTCATGATAGTCAGATTTTAAGTGTCTCAAAGTAAGAATCAGGTCTGATTATCCTTATATCACTATTTCCTAGTATATAGTAGGCATTCGCATAATAATTACTCCCTTGAAGATAGATTTGACTATAGTTAGATGCTTAATGGCAGAAGAAGTCATGTGATTAGGGACCAGTAGGATTTTCAATGTGAAAACAAAGGTCAAAGATGACTCTTACTTTTAAATTTTTAAATAGTTGATAACTAGGAGGCTGATGGAGCACTGATAGAAGAAAGGGGAGAAGCTTATTTTGGTGGCAAATATACAAGTTACGTTTTATTCATCTGAGCTGTGGATTGACAGTAAGTTATCTGATAGTTTTTAAAAAATTTTTAAAAAACTATTTGAGAGAGAGAGTGAGTGCGCACACCATGCATAAGTGGGGGGAGGGGCAGAGGGAGCGGAAGAGAAAGCAGACTCCGTACTGAGCAGGGAGACTGATGCGGGCCTTGATCCCAGGACCCTGAGAGCATGACCTGAGCCAAAGGTAGACACTTAACTGACTGAGTCACCCAGGAGCCCCTGATAAATAGTTTTTATCAGAAGTCAAAGAAACCTGGGTGCCTAGGTAGCTCAGTCATTAAGCCTCAGCCTTTGGCTCAGGCCATGATCCCAGGGTCCTGGGATCTAGGATCTAGCCCGACATGGGGCTCCCTAGTCGGAGGGCAGCCTGCTTCTCCCACTCTCTGCTTCTGCTTGTTTTCCCTCTCTCGCTATGTGTTTCTCTGTCAAATAAATAGTGTTTTGTTTGTTTGTTTGTTTGTTTTTTAAGAAGTTAGAGAAACCAGTTGAACTTCAAATGAGAAGCTAAGGTTAAAAATACAGATTGTCTTGTCATTACCATATTAGGCCTTCTCTGAATCCAAGAGATTTGGTGAGATTTTTGAGGTAGATAAAAGCTTTAAAGAGTAATTCTCAATTTCAGGTGTGTATAGGAGTCATCTGGAGAACTTGTGAAAATTCACACTCAGGAGCTCCCCTCCCTGAGATTTTAATTCAGAAGGTCTGGATGGGGCTCAAGAATTTGCATTTTAGCAGGCACTTTTTGATGATTCTGGTCTAGATAGCCCACATCTACACCTCGAGGAATTACTGGCATAATGGGAGAAGGAAGAGGTGGGAGAAATGAATTTGAGAGGGATCTGGAAGGCAGGAGGAAAATGTGTATTCAGTGGAGGAGAGAGGGACAGATAGCTACAGCTCGAAAATGGCTCTCCTGCTATCTGCAGAAAACAGAAAACATTGGAATTGTTTTGGAATTTACCTGCTATTTTATCTGTCTTCAAAATGATTTCTGATTCATGGTTTGAATTTTAAAGTATCTTCACATCACAGACCTCAAAAACAGCCTCCTGTAAAGAGTGAAGATATCTGGGAACATATGTATGTCACTTTTCAACCTCTGTTAATTAGGAATTCTATTGCTCTAAGTATCATGCCTTTTTCTTCTCCTTCCAAATGCTTTTGCAGTAATAAAATCAATTATATTCTCAGATTTAACATCCTTTTGTTAACTTAATTATGTAAAAAAAACTTTACAGATATGAGTATTGTTTTTCACCATATAAAATACCCTTTGGTGATGACTCATCCTTATATGCAAAACTCAAAGACTCTACCATTTACTGCATAAATTACTGATGAAACATTTGCTTTTGCTGCTAACTCAGGAAATGAATAAAGCCTTGTGACTCTTTTCCTTAATCAGTCTACATTCCATTTATATTAGAGCCATAGCTAGTTCTATAAAAGAAACAAGCCCAACTGAAATTTTAATGATAAAATAATAATTATTTATTAAATTGCTTACTTAATTTAGTAAATTATTGTTAGGTTTTTCCGTTGTGAATGGAATGGAGACTGCAAAAGCAAACGGTCCAAAGGGTGAGTTTTATTGCCAGCATCCTCGGGACAGGTTCGGCGACTCGAGAGAGGAGAGTTGGGGGAGTAGCGCAGGTGTTGGAGAGTGCAGGGGTTTTTAAACCTTATTGGTTCTGGGTCTGTGTTTGGGTGGGTTTCTTCCATATTAGGCAAGGGAACATCGTGTCCCTAGGTGATTGGCTGGGGGTGGGGGGAAAGTCCAGCGATGGTGGATGATCCCTGGCTAGAAAGTCCCAGATGGAAAGTCTCAGTTTCCTGGCTAGGTTTTGATTTACTGGAGGTGATGTGGTGGCCACGGCTGCTTTGGCGGGAAGATCAGCCATCTTGACCCAGTCTGCGATATCCGACATTTAGGGTACCCTTGTCTCTCAGCCAGCCCAACAATTATAAACACGCATTAGCCAAACAGATACTGTAGTTAAATTTGCCAGTTGCTTCATTGCAATCAGTGATACTAAGCATGAAAATTATCATTGCCTGCTACATGTGGAAATAAAGACTAATGACTGCGAACAATAAAGGTTACTTACCCCAAGCTTATTATCACAAAGAAGTCAGCCCCCATTACGTGTGTTTGGCAGAAACGCAAAGATGGGCACAGGTTTTGGAAAACTTTACACTGAATGAGAGAAGACTTCAGGTGTGCCCTGATTGGGGGCTGTTGGCCTGGGAAGCTGTTGGTAGGCTAACTAGAAGTTGGCATTCTATGTGATAAATTAGGGGTATGTATTTGACTTACTCTGGTTGGTCCTAAGATGGAAGGAGGACAAAAGTTAGGGAAGCTGACAGTTATTAGTAAGTCCTGGACATTTTGGTTTCAGTGTTATAGGGATTATTGTTTGTCTTCCTGGGCCAATTGTTGGAGATGATGGTCTGACTTACAGATGGCAGACTGGCTTTCTGGGCTGGATATTGTAACTAATGAGTTGGTTTCCTGAGCCAGTTCTGCAGATTGTGCATCAGAGTTCCATTTTTGTATATGGTCTGACTTTGTCTGGACGTTCAGTCTCATATACGCAACGATGCTATGCTTTCGTAAAACAGAGTCATAGATAAAGTTGGGTAGATCTCTCAGACTTACTCTAGAACAATAAAACAAGTTGAGGATAATGGATACATCTGTTATTCATATTATATAAAAATAAATAACTTATGCCAACAATACTATAGATGTTTAGCGAACTTAAAGTTTAGCAATTATTAGATGTGAATGTATGTTTAGTGGAAGTTCTGAAACAATATATAAAAAAAATCACGTGATGGAAAGTTCAAAAGAATCACTGAGGCACTGACGGAATACCTGCACCTGATTCCCAGACCCAAGGGATGGTGGCAGAGGGAGCAGCTCTTTGTGGAGATGGCCATACATGTATGAAGGATGGCCTTTGCAGGTGGGTGGAGACTGATGTGGGAAGTGAAGGTGAGTGGACCACTCTCTCCTGAACTACATACGCCAGAAAGAAGTCAAAGAAGTTGGAATTTCGAATTTTTATTTATAAATTTTAAATTCATCCTCTAGATAACTATGAAGGTATACTATCCAGGACAAAATATATTTAATTTAACAGCTTATTAACTTGATTTATAATTTCAAAGTATTTCAACATTTGGTATGTGGGCCCCTATTTTTCCCTCAAGTATCAGGACTGGCCTGGCAGTGTCTGTACTGTTCTAGAGCTTGGGCTAGAGGAAAGGGGAGACTGAAATTTTCAGGCCAAAGAAAGGTGTTGTACCAGAAACTCACTCAGGCAGAACCTGTTTTACCTTTTCTCTGTCCCAAACCACCTGCCCACACAAAGCAGTCTAGCTGCAGCCCTTCCAGGGCCGAAAACTGAAAACGATTTGCTTCCCAATACATTATTTTTGTTTAAATGGGAAACACATAGTATGGATCTGTATTTAATAAGAAACATAAATTGTCCCACAAATTATATTTCCTTGAATACATCCAAATTATTCCATTCAGATATTCTGTTTTGTTTGAAAAAACAACAACAAACAAAAATGGAATGGAAAACTGTTAAAGGATTAGGAGAAAGATTATCCAATCTTGTTTCTTTTTTCTTTACTGGAAACAATGTCACACTTACTGAAAAGTTGCAAGTATCACACAAAGAACTTTTTTCTTCTCTGAACTATTTGAGTGTAAATTGTTCATATGATGCCTCACCAACCCTGAATACTTGAGTGTGTTTCCTACAAACAAGGACATTCTTCCACACAATCAAACTATAACCATCAAGACCATGACATTAACATTACTGCTCTGTAATCATTAGATCCCACTTAGGTGGGGCCCATTGTCTCAATAAAGGACACATGAGGCAAGGCATGAGCTGACCTCTGCTAGTCTCACCAGCCTCATCTTCC
This sequence comes from Spilogale gracilis, assembly GCA_004023965.1. Lineage (NCBI taxonomy): Eukaryota > Metazoa > Chordata > Mammalia > Carnivora > Mephitidae > Spilogale > Spilogale gracilis. The sequence goes on along the minus strand of PITA01021791.1, from coordinate 26,516 downwards.
ATCATCCTTGGGTCTCCGGGGATGATCGAACATGAGGCTGGTGAGATTAGCAGAGGTCAGCTCATGCCTTGCTTAGAGGTATTCATTTAGCTGAAGGCCTTTCTGAGGTAGGGACTGTTTTTTGGCTAGAAGAGGTAGGTTGTGCTGAGACCATTGGAGGAATGCTTGAGGCAGAGGAAACTACATGCAAATACCTCAAGCAAAAGAACTACACACTACCTCAGATGTGTAGCTTTCTTAAAAAAAAAAAAATATATATATATATATATATATACACATATATATTTACTTTAGATTTTTAAAATATATTTTATTTAAACTTTTGAATACATACATTAACGTAGTTCAAAATCAAAAGAAAAATAAATGAGATATAGTGAAAAATTTTCCTCTTATTCTTTCAGCCTCCTACTTCACCATCCCCCTCAATGCCAACAATCACTTTTAATTTCTTGTGTTTTCTTCAGGGTACAACTCTTTTTTTTTTTTTCTGGATTTAGTATTTATTTACGATTTATTTATTCATTTATTTATTTTAGAAAGAGAGAGCATGCATGCAGGGAGGGGCTGAGGGAGATGGAGAGAGAGAATCCCTCCCCCCCCCCCATTCCCAGCAACTCTCAAAGTTTCCTGAGATTAAGAGTCTTTATGGTTTGTCTCCCCCCCATCCCATCTTGTCTCATTTTCTTCCCTCCCTACCCCGACAGCCCCCTGCCCTGCCTCTCAAATTTCTCATATCAGAGAGATCATATGATAATTGTCTTTCTCTGATTGACTTATTTCGCTCAGCATAATACCCTTTAGGAGTATTTTGTTCAAACTTTCTTATGATATTCAAAATTATTTAAGAAACATCTTTATTATATTTCAGATATATCATAAAATGATCATTGAAAAGTAATGTGGAATATTTTGTAATGTGATATACATTGTACATAGACACTGTAAGTTGTATTATTGAGAACACAATTATAAGCTGTCTAAAATTTTTTAAACTTAAATTGAAAATTTTACCTCCCTTTTATGAAAATTAAAGAAAACATTAAATGAAAGACATTATTCTAGTAATAATCTTTCTAAAAATTTTTTTATGCATCATGATGCTTTTGAAAAATTCTAGTGATATTTCATTGAGTTCCACACATTTCACCTAGAGACTACAAACACGCGGACTCACAGCAAGTAAGAAGGGGCCTAGAGACTGCAAACGCAAATAAGAAGAGAATTAGATTTATGCAACTCTTAAGGAGAAAATAGAAATAATATGTCCTTCTTATTGTTTTCAGAGTTATTGGGTATTTAATAAGAGAGTCTTCTCTGGTATAAACATATGTCTAGATGTATACAGACTCTTACATATTAATAGCCTAAATATCTATTGATCTTATTACAAAGTGTAAATTACAAAACCCACAAAATGGATCTGTTTATATAGTACTCATATAAACTTGTTTTGTAAATAAAGTATTTAAGTTTCAATAATATGAAACAAATTACCAAGGTAGAAAAGAACTTCCTTTCCACTCCAGAGATAAAAATTAGAGGTAAGTTACCAGATGCTGCTGTATTTTATAATGATTACAATATACACAAAAACTATTAGTGCTCGTGCACTAGTGTTTTTGGTTTGGTTTTTGATTTTGTTTTCCTGAATGGTATTTGTATGTTCATATGGGCTGACGCTCATATTTGACTAATAAAACTAAAGTACATATCACAAATATATATGTTTTCTACAAATATGATTTAGGAAGTGGTAGGTTTCTCTATGTTCCTCCCAAAGTAAGAAACTGGGTACATATAATGCAATTCACATGCACCAGGGTATAAGTTAAGCCACATATAAAATTAAGAATTTTTAAATAGATTTATTAAAATGAGTAGAAAAAGGTGAATTTAATTTTAATGATTCGCTATATATAAAAATACTATGGTTTCAATGTGTAATGAATGTGAAAAATCTATCAATAAGATATTTTGCTTTCTTAATAGCAAATTCTTGAAATGAAGTGTGTGTTTTACATTTACCATACATCTCAGTGTGGGTTAGGTATGTTTCACATGCTCAGTAACCACATATGACTAGTTGCTCCTTTACTGCACAGTTGTGGTAGAGTTTATACGAAGGAAGGAAGGAAGATGGAAGGAAGGAAGGAAAAAAGAGAGATAAAGAAAGAAAAAAAGAAAATAATTGGGCATGATTCCATCCAAGCAGTAACAATATGTTTTCCAGAGGTAAAAAATAAGCATTAACTGTAATTAAGGAATCGAGTCAAGCAAGCAACAGTGTAGTTTTGGTTTCCTACCAGTATCTTGAGTATCTCCCATAGAATATGAAGTACTTAAAGCAGGGAGTTTTCATCTTCACTTCATTACAGTTAGAGCCTAACACAGTACCTGGTGTATATTAGACACAGGTATATATTTGTTGTGAATATGTGAATAAATGAATCAATGGCTGTAGTTTATTCTAAATATGTTTATTTTAAAAATTAAAGATACTCAGGTACTTATTTATTAGCAAGGGATTTAGGCACAGTGCATTGGATCTCCATTTTAGAGACAGGAAGAGAAGCTGTGGTAGTTGTCGTACATCACCAGTGTCATTAAATCTTTTAAAGAGACAGGAAGTGTCATTTAAGACCATCATAATACAGAATGCATTTAAAAATAACTTTTTAAAAGATGGCCGTTGGGTCCCTTATAAACTTCAGATCACAGGCAAGTCCCAAACTAAATAACTTGGCTAAAGCCTTCCTAATAAATGTTTTTTTGTTGTTGTTGTTGAAAGAAAGGCTTTAAAATATATATGCTACTGTATATTTAGTTCATATGTTATTTTTATAATCTCTCTTTTTCTCTTTCCTTTAATCTAATGTATTACTTTCATAACAGTATGACTTAAATTTTGAAAAAGATTGAGTTCCCCAAGGAGAAATCAAATTTAGGTTCACAAAAAATCAAATTGCTTGGGATTCAAGGGCAAGTGAAGTATGTGTTTCACACTTAAAAGGAGACATACAATGCCCTCACCTGCTTTTCTGTAGCTCAAACTAACCAGATATCACTCTAATCTAAAAACAATTTTACTGAGTATGACTCTAAGATATCTTCAAGAATAAGAATTTTGTTTTTCTTTCTGACTTAAAAAACAGTTTCTCTCCATGACAAAAACATTTATAGAAAGGCTATAAAGGAGAAAGTTATAATCATCCATAATGCCACTATTCAGATACTTTAATATAATATTTTAGTATATCTTCCTGAAGTCATTTGAAGAATATAAATATATATAAGCTCTGCAAAAAATGTTCTATCACATATAAAACCTATGTCTCACTTTCCATGTAATAAGCATTTTATATTCATAAATATTTTTTGAAAATAAAATCTTAGTGACTGCAAAATATCTCTAAGAATTTTTTGATATAATGAAGTGACATGTTATTCAGACCATGCTACTTTTTATGGAAGAAAGCATTGACAATTACTGATAGAAAGTAGACCTCTACCTACAACTTTCCCTTCCTTTCTCCAACATTCAGAGATTTATTGTAGGTACAAAGATTTCAGAGGCATTGGTAAGTTGTTCCGAGTGAGAGAGAGAATGGATTTTGTGTTTTGCTCCTGAAAAGAAAAAGATGATAGAAAGACAGGTGGAGGCCATGTGATGTGATGTGGATTTCATTCTCTTCATCAGTCATCTCTGATGATTAAAAGCATCAGTCAGTTTCTACTAAATGCAACAATGTTCAGGGTCAGTGTTACTTTTACGAAAATCGCTGACAACACATGATAGGAAGGTTTGGGTTTAGGTTGACATGGATAAAATAAACATGTCATGCCTAGATGCAGGAGTTGGAGACAAAGTCTCATGAAATGGTAAGCCCTTAGGAATTCAAAGATAAATTAGGAGGGCTTTGGGCCACTCCTGGCCATGTACTAGGTGTGATCATTGTGTATGGTCCCAGGAATTCCTTTTAGGAATGGACATATTTATCTTTGATTTTTCTCTGTTTTCCTCCTCTATTTTCTTGGGCGGGGGGTATCTCAGTCTCTTTCACACTCTCCTTGTATTCCTATCTCTCAGACACACCATCTTTGCTCTTTCTACCTCAGCTGTTTTGTGTGGTTTTTCCTTCTTGCACCAGCATTTTCAAAGCTTGGAATAGCCTTCCTCTGGATGGTTCCTCTTCACACCTGTCTGGGAAAAGGCTCTGACTTCTCCAGGTTCTGGCTATAACTGGACCATCATGACATTGCTTACTGTGCTCCTTCTGGGCCTCACAACCTGCAACCATCCACCTAAACAAATGAAAAGCAGACAGACAATGCTTTCTAGACTATGTGTCTGTATTTGCATTTTAATTCAGATTTGTCATTTGTCTCCACCTCATCCCTTAAATTTACAATGACATTCAAGTTGAAAATTCTCCTTGCTTGGTAACACTCTATGGGGAGAAAATTAAAGAATTTACCATATCATCAGATGAATTTGTGCCACAGCCAGCATAGATGCTTAGCATCAATTTTACATATTGTCTAGAAAAAGAAATATTGAAGGGTTTGTTTTTCAGTGCTGGCAGTGAAGTTAGAGAGTATAGTAAAGTGTTAAGAGAAACCCTATCAGGATACAAAAACAACTCACTTTGCAAAATGGTGGCGTGTTTAGTTTGTTTTTCCTTGGTGATTGTTCATCTCTGAAGAGAGTGTTGTAAGAACCAGCTCTGTACAGGGCGGTCTGGGGTAAGAGTCTCTTCTGCAGGGTTCAGATTACTTCACATCCCTTTCAAAAATCTGTGGTCTGCCTTATCAAAATGCTTTCTGACTTCTGTGAGCAGTGACTCTCCATGTAACATTTTAAGAAGACGTATAGTTATTTGGAAATTTATTGTAGTGAACGAGCTGTATCGAAAGCATTTCTGAGGGCACCTGGGTGGCTCAGATGGTTAAGTGTTTGTCTTCTGCTCAGGTCATGATCTTCAGGTCCTGGGATCAAGCCCTACACCCGGCTCCTTGCTCAGTGGGGAGACTGCTTCTCCCTCTGCCTCTTCCCCTGCTTGTGCTGTCTCTAATGAATAAATAAAATCTTTGAGAAGAAAAAGGAAAGAAATAATTGCTGGCTTCTAGAAAATAAAAGAAAAACAACAACAAAAAAGAAAACTTACTTCAGTCTACACTCAGATCTAATGATTTTTTTTCCTGGATGTTTTTATTTCTTTTACCATCATATGTTCAACAAATATTTATTGAGTGGCTACTATGATCAGACACTGTTCTGGAAGCCAGAAATAAAGAAGACAGATAAATCCCTATGGTAAAATCACAGGATTCTTGTTTATATATATTTTCCTGGTCTCTTGCTTGATAGCAGCAACTCAGCATTTAATTTTTTTAAACTGCATTTTCATTGCTCTGCATGCCAGCTACCAGTAATCAAATGACTTGGAATGTGACTTGGTGGCTTATTTATAATTTTTCTGGTCACACTACAGAGAACATGAAAAAAAATCACTCGGAAAACTCATCTAACTTATGCTATTTGAATAAACTGATCTTCAATATTTAGACCAAAAGAAAAAAAGCGCCACAAAACCTACGGTTTTTATCTGTAAAAATTTTATGAAATATGATATAATAGTTAATATTGAGAATATAAGCAGCACATAAGAAAAGATAACAATGTCAAATATAAGGTGTTGCATGATGGTTTTCAGATAATAGAGCTAAGGAATATGGTATGAAATAAAAGGGAATAATGCATTAAATGTAAGGCTAAAATGGTTATGGTGTGCTGCATGAACAACATCCTGTATCTCTTTGTAAAGGTCTTATTCTCTTGTGAGTTACTTCAGTGATATGAAAGGCTGAAACATGTAAACTAGGCTTTATGCACAGAAAAATAAATTGAGTCCACATCCTCATATCCACTTCGAGCCTCAGTTATGCAGTTAGGCCCCTCCATCAATGATGTTAGTCTATCAGCCAACCAGCCAGTTGGTCTTTGGGTTATAGTGTATCTTGTTTCTAAATGGTTTTAGGAAATAATTGATCAAATTATCCAGAGAATAGCTTCAACTCCAGTTGTGGAATGCACCTTCATGCCAAACAATTAAAAATGCAGTCTAACACCTATTGGGTTAGATTTACTTATAGATGTAACTCAAATAACACATGGATAATAACAAAAGAGGAAGCTTTTATACTTTTAAAGGAAGCATTTAAGATTCAGAGACTCTTTCCCATCCCAAGGTCTGTTAAAGCATTTGGAAAAAATAAGCATTCTAGGCAAAATGTCTTATGGGTACTTTTTCATAGGCTTTGCATAGATAGTCTCTATTTTAGTAATTGCTTTAAATATAACACCTTATTTTTATATTGCAAGTTATATTTTGTCAACCTACTTTTACATATCTTATATGCTTTTCATAATAACCTCAAGAAGGATACAGGTCAATGTTCCCCAAAATTTGCATGGCAAATAATTTATTAATAGAATAAGAATTGGAGCTCATGTACCTTGGGTCCAAGTTTGGGGTCCCTGAAATAATGTTACATGGGCTGGTCCTTTATTTTGTTTTTATTCCATACATTTCTTCTAGAGGATCAAGATAACCAAAGAACAAATTGATAGGCTTTGAGGAATATACCACTAAAACACAATAATACATAAGATTTTCTTTTCCAATGTAACAAACCAAATTCTATAAGTACCTTAAAATAACACAAAATGTCAGAGTCAAGGTTTAAAAATAGCTGAAGAGAGATTCTGGTGGACTGTAGAAATCACCAGATTCCAAAAACTATAGACAAGTTTTTCTCAGGACATCCAGAAACTTCTGAAGAAGGCAAAGTCCTTGATCGATTCTTTCTCAGCCTGTTTTATTGGAGAGTATTTATGCAAGATTTCCTGCTGCTGCCTCACTGGGAGTGGGACATTCTGCCACAGCAGAGAACTAACTAATGTGTGTTTATGTGGCAGTCTGGGGATGATGCAGGCAGAACTCAAAGCAGGGGAGAGTGACACTTCTGACTAGTTGAAACCTGATATCACATGAGGGTTCCCAACTTAGACTCTTTTTCTGGTTTCCTTCTCTTGTTCTTTCCCTCCCTCCCTCTTTATCTTTCAGGTCTTTCTTTCTTTCTTTCTTTCTTTCTTTCTTTCTTTCTTTCTTTCTTTCTTTCTTCCTTTCTCTTTTTCCCATGGAAAAACCCTCCTGTTTATTTGATTAAACAAAAATAAAATAAGCTGCATAGGAACAGGCCTTTCTTTAAGGAGGGTTCATTTGTCTTTTGTGATGTGAGAAGGGCTTCAGCAGTTTGGGAAATTCAGGAGTAGCTCTTGGGTTTGGTGTAAGTAGATGGAAGAGGAAAAGGAGATTCAAGAATTAATAATTACTGGGAGTTTGCAGATGAGTTTGAAAAGATGCAGCCTGGTTATACTGTGTTGTTCCTGCCCAGTTCCAACATCCAGCCCATCCACCTGTCCTGAGCACAGCTGCAGTTGGGGCTGGGACAGGCAGGTATCTGGGTGTCAGGGGGCCTCCAGGCTCCTTGGGTGGCTTGATAGGAAATGCAGAGAACTCCCCTCTTTGCACTGGACCACAACCTGAAGTCCAGTCCTAGAGGGTGTTGGGAGAAGGAATGGGGAGGATTCTGAGAACATGCCAATTCAGAAATCCGTGGGTCCTCTGGAAGATCTGTATCAACCCAACTTGAATGAGCCTGCTCTGATAATCAAGGAACTGAAAAGCCACCTGAATGGGTGGCCAGATGACTCTCTACTTCTGATTCCGGGAGGGCAGACAGAGACCAGGAAGCAGAGAAGCTTTTCTCTGCTTCCTGGGAGTGAAAAATGGAGTGATCAATTGGTTATGAGTACCAAAAGTCATGCTGGAGGAGAGAGGTCCTCAATCTTCCCCAACACCCCTCATCCCATTTCCCCTTCTTATCATCAGTTTTTCCTATTTGTACACTGAATTTCTGGATATAGACATAGCCACCCTGAGAGAAACAGAGAGGAGAGCCGAGAAGAATACTTCGAGTGTAGTATTTTATATTTGTGATCACATTTCATCCAGTCTCTACTGTGGTGTTAGGTTTGTTTGTCCCAGATTTATATATGCGTAATTAGACTCAGGAAAGTCAGGAAACTTGCTATTACTATAAAATGCATCTCCCTGACCCCTTATAAGTTGGTTTTCCCATACAGTGCAGTGCCTGTGGGCAAATGGGATTCTGTTACAAGTCAGAGGAGAGAGAGCTGAGACAGTCTGAATCTTGCCGTGAGGGTGAGGGAAAGGGGATCTGCATGTACTTTGTGTGTCTGTATTTCAGAGTTTGCCCATGTTCATGATCTCCCTCCACTAAACTGTAAGCATCTTGAGGAATGACCTTTCTCTCACCAAATAGCATAGTCCATAATTGTGGAAGAGCGAATGTGAAACTTGAGAATTGTCCATGAATCTATTATCATGGTGTTATTGGCACACATAGAAACACTACTGAGAAGTTGACATGCAGTAAGATTCTCAGGTGCTACACCAGTGTAAAGTTTGTGATGCTGGTTTTTGAGGTAGAATGGACACAAAATACTTCTTAACGGGGCAACAGTGGGAGGAGTAGTGACAGTACTTATTGTCTCATTTAAATATTAGCCCTCACTCAACATTTATTAACTTGAATTATACTGAGAGATTTAATAAAATGGTTTTGAGATGAATTAGGTAGAGATGATGTCACCAAGATGGTCAATCATTTATCTTTTAACTTTAAATCAGAATAAATTCAAAACTAACATTAGTTTTGGTTCCAGTGTTTACTCAGTGGAGGAGAAAGGAATGGCATCATATCCACGTCCAGTGACTTGGGTCTAGACCTCCATGAATCTCTAAGAGTGAGTATTAGAGTTAATGTCATTGGTGGGGAAAATGCTGGGAACTATAGATTCTTGTCTGGTCTTTGGTCCTTATGTCACCGTGCTTTGTATTTTTCCTCCTCCTTTGCATGCCCCTGATATCTTTTCTGTTAGGTTGTAAGCAACCAGGGTTAATTTTTGTACGTTTTGTTCTGTACTTCACAGTTGCTGTATATGGTCAGTGCCCAATATAGTTATGGCACAACCACCAAAATCAGGACATTAACAGTGATACATGACTGTTTTCTAATCTTCAGACTCCATTTGAGTTTTGCCTATTGTCCCAATAATGTCCTTGATAGCAAAAATGCAGGATATAGGAGGACTTTCATGATGTGACATCTGCCAACCTTGTTTAATTACTGCTTTCTCAATTTCTATTCTATGTGAAAACTAAACACTCTACACAAAATAAACTGCAGCTTATAACCAGGTGTTGGTCTTAATATAGAGGGTGTATACAATATGTTTAACCAGGCACACCCTTCAAAATCAGCCCTGCTTATGTTTGCAATGAACAAACAGGGTTGAGTCACCATGCATTAAGAAGAATTTCAGTAATATAGTTCAAACAATCTTCAGGATGTTCTCTCAGGAAGCTTTAATTCTGAGGCCAGAGTCTACTCATTATAGTATCACAGTGCTGACTGGAAAAAACTTCATCCGTCTCAAGAATAGATTATTCCCGTAGGGGGCCAAACATCTGTCCGCGGGTTCTCCAGAGCAACCCACCGCCTGGATGAAGAAGGAGAGAGTGATGGCATGGGCCCTGGGGGCTGTCCTTCACCTTACCCTTTCCCTCTGCTCCATCGTAGGAGGGGGTTTGTGCCCTTGTCGCTAGGAAATATTGACTGCTGTTAAGATGCCTGCCTCTGTGTAAAAGGAGAGGCTGAATACAGGCTGTCTCAGAGTGAAGGAAGTTGATCAAGGCATAACGGAGTGCTACCCCAAGGGCAGAAGAGACACGCATGGCAGCAAAATTAAATTTGGGTGGAATATGGGGCATGGTGGCAGTTTATATAAATCTCTGCTTCAGAGGATTGAAGGTGACAGAACAGAGGATAACTTAACTTTCCCTTTTGGTTCTGAAAGCCTCACAATAGCATCTGGTCAGACAGATTCAAGTTCAGTTTTAACATTATTCCACCAAATTTCTATTTAAACAATCTTGCTAAGAGGAAACAAAAATCTTTGATGGAAATATATATTTTCTTCATTGGATGACATTACAACTGCTCTTTTTGTTTTGTTTTGTTTTGTTTTGTTTGTATTTTGAGTACCACTGTAATGTTGACTATTCTGGGTGCTGAGCTTCCAGGGATGAAAAACAGTCTTTGTGCTCAAGCTTTATAGAGCTTGTCAAGTGCTGAGGACACAGACAGGGTGGTAACTAGTGTAGCAACAGGGGAGTGTGGAAGTGTCAGGAGTGGCCGGGAGATGGGCTTTGTGGTTGATGAATAGCAGTATGTCTCCTTTTCATTTTCAGATCAGTTTTGTTTATTTTCTTATTAGCCTTATTAATTTATCAAATTTAAAGAGTGCATTTACACTTCTCTTTACTCTTAAAACCTACTGTTTTCTGAATTTGGAGAGAGGCATACTCACTTAAATCCTTAGAAAGGATAGCTCTTCTCTTTCTAATGTATGCCCATTCTTGCCTGTGCCATGAAAAGGACCTTGGATAGTCTTTGGAGAATGGTGGTGGGATGTCTGGATGTACTAGGAATGAATGGTACCAGCAGTAGGCTTTGCACCTCTCTGCAGATCACTGTCAAACCTCTTCCCACAGGCCACAGAATGTGTGGTCATAGGCACATGGTGGTGGTGGTGGTGGGTGTAATGTAAAGTGTGAAATCCCAGGAGAAAGAAGGTGGCAAATGGGTGGAGAGGGAGTGGTTTTCTAGAGGACAGTCAGGTGCTATTACACTGTTATCTCAAGAAAGAAGAGTAGAGAATGGACTCTAGATTCCCTGGGTTCAATTCTTGCTTTCTCATTATTAGCTGACCCTCTTCTGATCTCTCTAAACCTCCTTCTCCTGCTAGGCAAAATATGGTAGTTAGAAGTTTAAATATATAGAGCTCTTATCTCAGTGTCTCTTTGCTAGCTGAAGAGGAGGGGAGATGATGAAGATGATGATAATGATAACGATATGGTCCTAAGCTTTATGGGAGGGATTTGTAAGATGGATGAGATAGACATGGTTTCTGATCTCCGAAAGAGGAGAGGTAATTACAACATGATAACGGAAGTGCTGTTGTAAGGGAAGTAAAGAGTGTTCAGAGAGCTCACAGGATGTGTCTCAAACATCTAAACAGAAACTTTAATTTGAGATGAATAGATGCAGTCCAAGCAACGGAGAAGGGGCTATGGTGGGAGACAACAAAGAGCATATGAGAAGACACAGAGGAGCCCAGGGCACAGTGATCTTGAAGGACTAGAAAACTTTCTGGAAGGTGGGAGTAAGCAAGTGTTAGATGGAGAGTTACAAGAGATGAGTCTGCAGTATGTGGGAGAAAGGACTGTTGTTCAAGGCACAGACTGGTCAACTACTTCAAGTATTACAGAAACTTCCAATAAGATAAAGTTTGTAAAGTGTGCCTTGTTTTCGTGGAAGAGTGGGAAAGGACCTCTATTTCAGTGACTAGATAATGAGGAGTTGAGAGAGCAGAGCTGATGACCTTCTAGAGTTGTAAGACTGGACAATCAGCTTTTAAAAATGAGAAATAAGGAGAAACCCTCAAAGTTATCTTTATACAGGGCAGAATCAGTATAAAGTTGAACAATTTCTTTCAATTTCAATTTCTTTCAATTCATTGGGGAAAGCTTTTTGGTTTCACAACAATTCAGATGAATTGCTACAGTCGAGGGAAGTGCTGTGGCATTTGTTCCCCAGCAAAGAGCTGGGATGAGATGGAATGAGGAAAGGAGCCCATGAACAAAAGAAGAGAGGAGAGGAAAGGAGGAGGAAGATACAGAAAATCAGGAATCTAGCAGCAGATTATCTGAATAAAAGGCAATGTTAAAGCACATAAAACTAATAGTGGACAATAGAATATTCATTTGTGTAGAAATTACTGTAATTGCAGTAGAAAGTCTGATAAATGAGTGATTAAGGATTAACCCATAGTCCAAGAGAGAGTCAAACTATTAGAGGAAACATCAGCTCTTTAAAGCCATGTGGTGAAATTTAAAGGACAATGGTAGTCCTTTAAGTATAATCATGGGGTTTGTGATGACTCTCTGGGGAGGGTTTGGCTCTGTATACGTGGCTAAATTGCCCTCTATAATGATGTACAATCATTAACTACAAGGCTTTGTTGTCTGTGCCCCAACACTTACCAAATTAAAGTGGCCTTTAAACACCGAATGACCCAACTGAAAAAGTACTTAATCCATGTCACTTTGAGACATACTTTATAATATACTTTAGAATTCTGTGTCTCCCAGAATACTTCTATTTATCTCAAATACCCCATCAATTGTCAATTGCTCTGAGGACACGCAAGGAAGATATGATTTGAAAGACCTCATCTCATCATGTTCAGAGAAGACCAAATTTAAAAACAAAACTACTTGATAGATGAAAGTAAATGCAGATATATCAGTACAATACTTAGTAAGCCAACTTGTTTTCACAAAAAGTGTTTTCTGAGTTGGTTTTTGTCTTAGTGCAGTATAGACCATATGCGGGTGCTTCCTTGTTTTTCCACTGTGAACTCATTCTTTGTGTAGTAGAGATTTGGCTTTTTGTTGTGTCAGCAAATAAAAGTACTGCCACAAAAATACGTTTCTTTTTAGTTTCTTCTTGTGTCATCAGTCATCCTTGACAAGAGTTTAAGTGCAAAGTGAGTTTAATATTCTTACACAGGTTCTTTCTAATAAGAGCCTTTGCTTTCATTTTGATGAGCTCACTTTACAAGTAGACTTTACTCTTGATTCATCAGCTGCATCTTCTAATTTGTTGTCTTAATGCACCAACATTGTAATGGATTCTTTTAGATCCTGGAGCTGTCGTTTGAGAGTGCTTCTCTTAGGTAGTAACCCAAGTACATAGCACCTGTCTACATGTACTTCACTGTTATCTTCAGGTAACATCTTTAGAGAAGATATTCTTTGTTGTTACTTGCAGTCATATCTCATAGTTTAGAGGTTGAAATGTCTGATTTGCTTCAGTGTATTTCATTAACTTATTTATTTATTTTACTTTATTTGTTTTTTTCTAGTTTATTTTCTTCCCCTGTTAGCACTGAAGATTGAGTTGTCACAAAATTACTGGTTAATACTGGTGAACTGACTGTACTCTATCGGTTCAATTTGGGTATGGTTGGTTTACTGCTAATAATTATGTGTAGTGAAAATGACATCTAAAAATATCTCTCTCCATAAAAGCGACAACAACAGAAAAGTAGCAAAATAGTCAGAATCAACTTTTTCAGATCTCTGGAGATTAACCAAAGGCTTGTAGCAACCCGGGAAGCATTTATTTAAGAAATATTGCCAAATGCTGGTAAGAACAGCAATTCCCGTCTTTCACTCTCCAGCTCAGCCCTGGCCTTGGGAAAAAAAAAAAAAGAACCAACTTTTCCAATACTGGTAGGGGGTGGAACAGAGCTGGAGCTCTTCCAAACCTTCATTCCCAAAGAACTGATACTATTTGTTCTGTTACATGATTCCTGGGAAGACCCAACTGGAAAAGTTTGCTTTTATTTGACCTGACTCAAACTTAACCAATGCTGAAAACTTCTCCCCAGAGGGCATTTATGAAAAACATTTCCAGGCAAATGCTTTAGAATTACCATGCCTAAGGTGATGGTTAACAATCAGCACAAACAATGGGCTAACCAAAAAGCTTAAAAAGAAAAATGTGAGGAATGAAGTGTCTATACAGGCTTTGGAGAGCTCTGGCATATTACCTGGGAATCTGGAGTTTCATTCACATGTGTAGTGCTGTGTACGTACTCAGGAAGGACCTGACAAGAAGGCCCTAGGATCTCACCTCTGCTTACCTTAAAACTCTGCTCAAGCAGGAAGAGGAAGCAGAAGCAGAGTTGTAAACTGAGTATTAGAGGTGTGTTCCAACATGTACACAAATCTCAATAAACACTGGGATATTTATTGGTCCTGGTATTTAAGGAATTTTTGTCTAATAACTAGCTCATCCCTAAACTAACTTAATAGAGTTTTCACATGATAAAAAAGTAGAGACTTTACAGAATTAGTTCAGAATTGTCACTAAACAAACAAACAGCTACAACTGGTGATTTCTATTAAATATTTAATGAATTATTAGCATCAACTTTTCACATACTTCTCCACCTCTTTTTCCTAAAAAAGAAAAGGAGAAAACTCTTCTAATTCATTCTATGAGGCCAGTATTATCCCGATACCAAAACCAAACAAAGTCATCACAGGAAATCATTCAGTGTAATATACTATGTTAAGAGAATAAAGAAAAAAATGATCATCTTAATAGCAAAAGAGCAGAGTAAAATAAACATTAAACAAAATTCTATATTTCAGAATAAAATACTCAACAAACTAGAAATAAAAGGGAAATTTCTGAACCTAATTCAGGGCATCTATAAAAAAACTACAGTTAAAATCATAGTCAGTGTGAAAGATTGAATGCTTTCTCTCTAAGATCAAAGTCAAGTATCGCATGGTTTCACTTACTTGCAGTGCATGAGGGGTAACCTGGAGGACAGTGGGAGAAGGAAAGTAAATGGGAACTAGGGTAATCTAGGGAGGGAAACGAAACAACAGAGACTTTGGACACAGAAACAAACTGAGGGACTTGGAGGGAGGGGGGTGGAGGGATGGGAGAGCCTGGTGGTGGGTACTGG
>PITA01021791.1:0-11655 GCA_004023965.1 Spilogale gracilis | reverse complement strand
TAAAAAAAAATTTTTGTAACAATAAAAAAAAAGAATAAGACTAGTGTGTCAACTCTCACTACTTCTGTTCATCATTGTATTGGAGATCTAAGCCAGGATATATATATATATATATATATATATATATATATATATATCTACACACACACACCTATATATAATTTATTTATTTTTAAATATTTTTTATTTTTTCCATAACCCAGCAACCCTATCCTTCCCCCACCTCCACCCCCCAGCAACCCTCAGTTTGTTTCTTGAGATTTAGAGTCTCTTATGGTTTGTCTCCCTCCCTGGTTCCATCTTTTTCATTTTTTTTCCCCTCCCTACCCACCACAACCCCTATAAAAACACCAAGAATACACACACATACACATACACATGCAGAGTATTAGAGTTCAAAAGAGTTCAGTAAAATTGAATGATAACAAGATCAATAAACAAAATTCAATTATATTTTGTATACTAGCAATGAAAAATCCCAAGATGAAATTAAGAAGACAATTTCATTTATAATAGCACCAAGGAATAACATACTTGGGAATAAATTAATCTAGAGGACAAGACTTGTACACTGAAAATCACAAAGTTGTTGAAAGAAATTAAAGAAAACCTAAACAAATGGGAAGACATCCCATGTTCAAGGATCAGAAGACTTAATATTGTTAAAATTCTAACTCCTTTTTTGGCAATAATGTAAAACTATCCTAAAATTCACAAAGAAATGCAAGGGATCCAGAATAGTCAAGCAATCTTGAAAAATAAGACAGAGTTGGATGACTCACACTTCTTGATTTCAAAACTTACTACAAAGTAATCAAGTCAGTATGGTACTGGTATAAGGAGACACAAAAAGATCACATAATATTTTACCCAAGAGTCCAGAAATAAACCCAGACATCTATGATCAGTTGACTTTTGACAAGGGTGCCAAGACAATTCAATGGGGGAAAGCATAGTGTTTTTAACAAATGACATTAGGACACTTGCATATTCACACACAGAAGCGTGAGGGTGTCCCCTGCTTCCACCATCTACATTAGCTAAAAATGTATTAAACTTATACAAACAGCTAAAATGATAGAATTCTTAGATACAAAGCATAGGAGTAAATATTTGTAACCTTAGTTTAAGCAATAGTTTTTAAAATGTGACACAAAAGCATATATAACAGGAAAAAGTAGATGAATGTACTCCATCAAATTAAAAATTTTTGTATTTCAAATGATATTGTCAAAAAAGTTAAAAAATGACCCATAGAATGGGATAAAACATTTGCACTTTATATATTTAATAAAGGTCTTGTATCTAGAAGGTATAAAGAACACTTACCACTCAACAATAAAAAGACAAATATCCCAATTAAAATATGAGTAAAAGATTTGAATAGATACTTCTCAATGAAGACATGCAGATAAAAACTTAGCATATAAAAAGGTGTTCAACACATGAGTTATCAGTGGAGTATAAATCAAAACCAAAATGAGATATTACCTCACACCTGTAAGGATGGATATAGAAAATTAAAAAAACAAAAAGGGGAGGGAGCACTTGGGTGGCTCAGTCAGTTAAGTGTTGGACTCTTGATTTCAGCTTAGGCCATGACCTCAGAGTTGTGAGATTCAGCCCTGGGCCGGGCTCCACACTGAGCATGGAGCCTGCCTGAGATTCTCTTTCTCCTTCTACCCTTGCCCCTCCTGTTGCTTGCACAGGAAAATAACAATTGTTGTTGGGGATAAGAAGAAATTAGAACTCTCATATGTCCCTGATTAGAATGTAAAAATAATCCAGGCACCATGAAAAATAATTTTCCTCAGAATGTTGAACATAAGAGTTTCCATGTGACGGAATACTTTCAACTCTATGTGTATATCCAAGAGAATTGAGACATATGTTTATAGACAGAATTGTACACAGATGTTTATAGCAGTATTATTTATAATAATAAAAAAATGCAAACAACCTCAATGCTCATCAACTAATGAATTGATAAGCCAGCTGCAGTCTATCCATACAACATTATTTAGTAATAAAAAGAAATGTAGTCCTGAGAAATGCTACAGCATGGATGAACTTGAATGCTAGGCTAAGGGACAGAAGCCTGACACAAAAGGCCACAGATGGTATAATTCTGTTTATGTAAAATGTACAAAATATGCAAATCCAGAGTGACAGAAAGTACATTAGTGTTTGTCAGGGACAGGGGAAGAAGGAGAACAGGGAGTGACTATTAACAGATACAGGGTTTTAGGTTATGGACATTGGGGAGTATGTGTTGTGGTGAGTGCTATGAATTGTGGAAGACTGATGATTCACAGACCTGTACCCCTGAAGCAAATAATTCAGTATATGTTAATTAAACAAAACAAAACAAACACATACAGGCTTTCTTTTGAGGGTGATGAAAATATCCCAATATTTGGTAGTAGTGATGGTTGCACAATTCTGAATATTCTAGAATCCATTGAATGGCACAATTTAAAAGTAGTGAATTTTATGGTATGTGAATTATTTTGCAAAAGATTTTTACTATTGGATATTGGAGGTGCTTGAATTAATGTTTAGATAATCATTTTAGAATTGGAATGTCACTGCCAATATTTTCAACATTCACATAATATTTAATCCTCTTTGTGCCACTTTTTGAAACTTGATCTTGAGATTCATTTTATATTTATGCTTACTCAACTATGATATTTAAAGTTTGAGCTGCTATTTTAAAAATCCATTTGTATAATTTCTTTGATGCTAATAACAGAGAATCAAGACTATTTACGTATTTTAAAATTTCTATATGTAAGCCAAAGGTATCATTTCCTGTTTTGGACTAAAATTTATTAAGCATGATTATAATATGGCCTCGCTTTTAATTGTGACATCAACTTTTAAAATTGTGTTCAATTGTTGAATCAGTTTACTTTTGCTATATGAAAAAACATTCTAAAACATGGTGATTTAAAGATGAAAAAATTATTTCTCATGTTTCCATGGGTAGGCTAAATGGTTCTTTTGGTTTAATCTGGCTGAGCTGGGGTAGAGTTCATTCAACTATCTGGCACCTCTGCTAAAATAGCTAGCCATGTGGTCCCTCAGCCTGCAGCAAGCTAGTACGAGCTTCTTCACATGATGGAGGAAGGGTCTAGAAACAAGAGGGGAAGCCACTGTGTGAGCACTGAGATGTTAGTTTTATGTGTCAACTTCATGTGCCTACAGGCTTCCAGGTATTTGGTTCTGGATGAGACTAACATTTGGGTCAATAGACTAAGTAAAGCCCAGTGCCCTCCCAAAATGGGTGGACCTCATCCAATTTACTGGATGCCTGATTAGAACAAGAGGAAAAATTAAAAGAGAATTTGTTGTCTCTGCCTGTTTTCAAGCTAGGAATCAGTCTTCTTCTCTTGAGCAAGAACTTAACACCATCAACTCTCCTGGGACTCCAGCTTGCTGATTGAACTTCACGAGACTCTCAGCCTCCATGATCATGTGAATCAATTCCATATAATAAATCTCTCTCATTCTTTTTCTAGATTATATCTTATGTACAGATTTTAAATTAAATATATTATATATAATTTATAGAGGTATAAACAGAACTAATAGGTTTATATATAGAAACATTATTTTATAATAGTTTAAATTATAAGTATATACCTGCATTTTATATTAATATTCTGTATTAAAAACATTGTGTTTTAAATATACTGTTAAGACACATTATACATTAATATAATTTTATACATTAATACAGTTTATATAAAACATATTGGTCCCATTTTTCTGGAGAACCCCAATACAAGCACCTTTCCCTCTGCTACTTACATCATGTTTGCTATGATTCCACTGGCCAAAGCAAGTCCCATAGCCAGACCCAGAGTCATCACAGGAGGGGACTCTTTATGGTTTAGTTGATAACAAGTTACATCATGGACAAAGTTTTCCTTTATCTGTTCTACATGGTAAATCCCATGGTTTCTAAAGGACGCTCCCATAAGTGATAATGTTTGTTGTTTCCTTAACACTAGGACCAAAGCTTGAGTTCATGTTCTCTAATCTTCAAAGCATTTTCAAGCATAGTTGCCTTAAATAAGACTAGACTTACAAGCTTTTAGAAGTGGATGAAGATGTGCTTAATTACGAATCGTATCTGACAATGCTCTGAGGAAAAAGATGGCAAACTTGCCTGTTTGTAGCACCTTGGTTGCTTAGGTTCTATCTCAGTTTCACCCACAAGTATGTACATAGTGTCCTACCTGCGTTTGGTGCTCTTAACTACCCTAACAGTGGCAGCGATAATAATAATTAGCATTAACCAAATGAGCAATGTGTTTCAGGTATGATTTTAAGTGCTTTAATTAAATTGGCTAATTCGATCCCTAAAACAACCCTCTGAATTTGGTCTTGTTATTCCCATTTTTGAGCCAAGGAGATGGAGGCATGAAGAAGTTATGCCCGAGGGTCAAGTGGAAAGGACTCAGTAGGTTTTTTCTTGAGAAAGTGGTGAAACTATCATTTCTGTTTAACATTTCAGTCTGTCCTAACATTACTCCATGAAGCCATGATGTGGAAAGAAGTAAATACCCAGTGGACAGTGCCCCACATCTCTGTCTCATCCCAAGGACTCTGCTGGTGCTCCCGTCTCACCTGTGGTCCTCTCACACCTGGAGGTTCCTCTTTGCAATCATTCATTTCCTGGAAAATGGACTTGCATGTCCTTAAATTCAGAAGGCAAAGGGTTATTTCTTTTTAAAGAAAAAAAAATTCTGTTCACCCTATAAAGTCACATATAACCTCCAATAAAGTTAAGGTTATCAGCAAGATAGAACACTCTGCATGAGCATACAAAGGAAATCTCTGGCTCAAGAATAATGGTAATACCATCTAAACAAGGAGAGTTTCATCAGTTCAAGTATGTCTTGTCACTGTATGCTTTCTCAGATTAATAGGCAAGTATTTACCATATACCTTTACAGTGAATGTCATTAGACAATGTTTAAATGTTTTTGCCATTAGGTAAAGAATATTGGTCTTTCTCATCTTAGTCTTTTTCAAGTCATTTCTTGAATTTCAGGATCACTTCAAACTTCTGGTTTCACTGAAGAAAATCAAAACTAAATTTAGAAACAATCCACTAGAATGTGTGACTTTACGTATTAATTTGTAAAATGTACTTTGATTTTATAGAATGAAATTAATACAAAATAATTCTGTACAGCGTTCCTTTCTGAGGAAAAGTATGTTCTTTATAAGGCTATCACTGAAAATAAATATTTTCTGTCTTATTATTATGTCTAAGCCTTCCCAGTTTTAATAAAAGTTCTATTGAGATGGCTTTAATAATAAGTATAGATAATTGCATACTATTATTGTAGAGAAAATAATTGAAACACATTAATGAGATTGCAGTTAAAAGCATACAATGAAGAAAGTTCGTTTACATTTTGTATAAATTCTACAATGAAGAAAGTTCGTCTACATTTTGTATAAATTCTAAAATGTTGCTTCTGAAAATATCAGAGTCAAAATTCATCCTCCAAATATAAAATACAGTGTTGTGTTTTAAAGTTCACATACCCCTTCCCCCACCCTCATGCATGCACTCTCTCTTTAAAAGAAAAAAGTTCACATGCATTCAAGAGAATTAAAATAAGTAAAAAATTTTAAATATATACATGTTATTTATGTGGTATAACATGGCATACTCAATTTTTTTCCTAGGAAGATCCACTGAAAGAGAACTTAGGGACCAAAGTAAGTGAAAAATGACATAACTGCTTTAGAGAAGCAAATATGAAACTTCATTTGTTAAATTTGTAAACAATACAGAGTTTTGCTTTAGTGTGTGTTACGGTAAGAAGAGATATATGAGAAATGTCAGAGCAGAGACTCGAGGGGAACCGGTGTGCCAGACAGACACATTTTTAAGAAGTCAAGGAAAACGTTGCAGAGAGGATGCAATAGATCTGTGGGGGAGAGGTAGAAAGAGAGTGAAATGGAAATATAGGGAGAAGGGGAAAGGAAGAGAGAAAAAGGTGACCTGTAAGCAGAGGAAGATAAAGAGAGGAAGATTAGATCAGGAGACAGGAAACAAAGATTGGAAAAAAGAAAGAAAGAAAGAAAGATATCTACAGAAATGTATGGAGGTTAGACCTATATCCACAAATGTCCATTTCAAATTTACCCCATTGGAAAGCCAGTCTCAGAACTGCATTATAGCGGAGCGGTCATGTACACATATACGTATGACTTCAACAGGTCTCAGCTTCAAATGCCGTCTCATCAGCGTCT
This sequence comes from Spilogale gracilis, assembly GCA_004023965.1. Classification (NCBI taxonomy): domain Eukaryota; kingdom Metazoa; phylum Chordata; class Mammalia; order Carnivora; family Mephitidae; genus Spilogale; species Spilogale gracilis. The sequence continues at coordinate 5,373 of PITA01021791.1, read as the reverse complement.
CTCTGTATTATGCACACACCAGATTTGGATCCCTTTGTATGTAAGGGCTAATTTTAGGTTGGATCTGGTATGACTAGGAAAGTGGACGTGTTAAATTATCTGGTTTGCTCAGTCTGCCCCAGCGAAGACACATTTCTGAGGTTTGACTGTAAGATAATCTCACCCTTATAGAGATTGAAGATGACCAGGGGTGAAGTAAGATTTACAGGGTCTCTGTGGAATAGAATGAGGTACCTGAGACCAGACCCCAGCTTCCAGAATTGGAGGTGACACAAGGTTTAAACAACTGTGCTGTCTTCTATACCATGTTGCCTTATCCTTCCATGGGGATCCAGCAGCTCTCATGTGTGCAAACTTGTTTGTACATTTAAACTCAAAAGGACCCCACAGGTTAAAAATATATCTCAATTCAAGTCCGTGTCATTTGATAAAATACACAGTAGTTGTTGTCACAAATATTGCAATCGAAAGAATTTGAGGACCACATTATAGCTTAACTTCCTCTGAAACTGACTTTTAATCAATCAATCAATTAATTAATTAGCGAGAAAGAGGGGGAGGAGAGAGAGCATGCATGAGGAAGGCGGGGAGAGGCAGAGAGAGAGGAAGAAAGAACCTTAAGCAGACTGTGCTGAGTGTGAATCAGCCTAACATTGAGATCAGGACGTGAGCTGAAACTAAGAGTCTGAAGCTTGACCAGCTGTTCCAGGTTCCCCAGAAACTGACTTCTAGACACATAAAGAGGCAACCGAGGCCAACACACACTCACACATTCAACATAGACCCCAAACTTTCAGGTGCATAAAGTTTTGTAAGACTTATGAGTTACCAAATATATTAAAGAATTATAAGGTATGTAAATTGGCTGCACTTGCTTTTCCCATTTCTCTCAGAACCCTCACAACGTAGGCAGGAGTACTGAGATGATCACCAAGTTACCACATCATTTTATACTCTACTATGAAGAGCAAAGGGAGTAGTCATAAAATAATGGTCCATATCCCCCAAATGTAGGTTAAAGTTGGCTCAGGGTGGTAAGTACCTGGAGAATTTTGGTGTGGAGCAAAAGCCCACCGAGCTCAAGAATAAATGAGCTGGTTTTGAACTTAATGGTTTTGAGCACTTTGAGAAGTGGTAAGATTTGCTAATTTTCTTTCATCTGTATTTTCACCTGCTACATCCCTGCATGTTCTAGGAATTTGTGAAGAGTCATAAAATTCTAGATTATGCTTGTATCAGATCTCAATATGCAAGTCCCAAGAATGCTGACTGAGAGATTTATGGCAGGACATTATGTGATAGGGTGATCTCAACTACCTGTCTCTATTGTTTCTTTTAATCTCTCTGCTCTTTTATTCACCTTCAAGTCCCCAAAGCCCAGGCTTCATAAAAGATTTGATTCAGAGATGTACATTTCTGTGTTGTAATAGGGAGGGAGGGGATAACTTCTTGAGAGTATACAGGAAATTATTATATGATCATTTTAAAAGTAATATGGTTTATTTATTTTTTAAATATGCTATTTATTTATTTGAGAGAGAGAGAATGAGCAGTGGTGAGGGGCAGAAGGGGAGAGAGAGAGAGAAGCAGATTCCCTGCTGAGTAGAAAGCCCAACGTAGGGTTCAATCCCAGGACCCAGGGATTATGACCTGAGCTGAAGATAGACAATTAACCAACTGAGCAACCCAGGTGTCCCACTCATATTGTTTAAGTATGTCTTTTAGTTATCCATGTTATAGCCTGGATTGGTATCTACCTACATTTTAAAAGAAAATAGTGCCTTGTAAAATCTACTATACCTGGTGGAGTTTGTTAGGAGTTACTTGAAAAAAAGCTGAATCTGTAAATTCTGACTTCCAAAGCAAAGAACTAAACACGGGAGACATAAATGATGTGAAAGCTACTTTTATTAGGAAAATTAGTCATGGAAGGATTTGTGTGGCTAGTAGGTCAATGTAATTTGTGACTAACCTCTTACTTTTGGGTGGTTTTTCGTTGATTAAAAGGGGCGATTTATCTTTTAATCTATAAATCAAAGAATGCTGAATAATGGAACATTTAGAGTGTTAGGAATTGACTATTGAACATAAAAGGCACTGACTTCCCCAAGATTTCCTCCTAGGCAAATTGAAGTGGGGGTGAAGTTGTTGAATGTACCAGGTCAAGGTCAAGGAGGGTCTAATTTTAAGAAAAGATTCAACATGAATTGTATAAAATATAAGAATTTGACCAGGGTAAGTTGGAACAATGATTTAAAACCTTTAACTTTAGGGCACCTGGGTGGCTCAGTGGATGAAAGCCTCTTCCTTTGGCTCATGGGCTCAGCTCATGGGCTCAGGGTCCTGGGATCGAGGCCTGCATCAGGCTCTCTGCTCAGAGGGGAGCCTGCTTCTTCCTCTCTCTACCTGCCTCTCTGCCTCTCTCTATATATCAAATAAATAAATAAAATTAAAAAAAACTTTTAACTTTAATAAAGTTCTCGTAATTGCCAAGTATTTCTTGTACCAATTGTTTACCAAATAAAAAATAATAATATTTAGTAATACTGGTTAATGCCGTTGTTTTCAGGTTTAATTTAATGATTCTTTGCATTTTCTCTTTTTAAAATAAATTTGAAATCTCAAAACAGTTTAAGATAGTATAGATTTCTCATATACCCCATACTTATTTTTCTTATTATTGTCTTAGGTTTGTACATATATATTACATTTGTTTGCAATTGTTGAGTCAATATTGATATATTCTTTAACTAAAGTCTAAATTAATTTTGATTTCTTTTGTTTGTACCTAATATCCTTTTTCTGTTTGAGGGTCCTCTCAGGATACTATATTACATTTAGTCCTCATGTGTCCTTAGGCTCCCCTTGGCTGTGACAGTTTATCAAACTTTCCTTGTTTTTTGGTGACCTTGACACCAAAATTAGAAAATTACTGGTCAATTTTGTACAGTCTTATACAATGCTCCTCAACTGGTATTTGTCTGAATTTTTTCTCTCATTACACTGGGATGATGAGTTTTTAGGAGGAAGGCCATAGAGATAAAATGCCATTTGCATCATATCCTATCAAAAGTACACACTATCAACAATACTTTACACTGTTGATGTTTACCTTGACCAACTAATTGAGTTAGTGTTTGTGAGGTTTATCCTCTATAAAATTAATCTTTTTTTTCCCTTTTCTTTATTATATTCTGTGGAAGGAAGTCAGTGGGAACTTCCACTTCTCCTCCTTGAGGACAGAGTATCTACACTAATTATTTAGAATACTTCTGCATGGAAGATTTGTTTATTCTCCCTTATTTATCATTTGTTCAATTATTTATCAATATAGAATCAAAATTTTATTTTTATTTTGGGTTATAAGCCAAAACTACTTTGCTCAAATTTTGTAGCTTTGACCACTGGGGACTCTTTTAATTGTCTAATACATCTTTTGCATACACCATCATATTTTAAAGTCATTTCCTTACTTTTTGATTAGTATCTACAAGATACTCTGAGCTCATCTTATATATTTTCTGCTCCAGTCCTAGAACTGGCCCTTTCTCCAAGGAGCCCTGATTCCCTTCATTGGAAGATGGTATTAGAAAACAAGACCTGGGTGGTGGGTGTTCTTGTTGGTACTGAGGTGTCACTGCTTCTAGGCCTTCTCCACTGACCAAGCAAGGAGCTCTATGTGTTGAAATCAGCCTGTTCATATATGCATAACTGTAATTATTTCTATATGTAATCATCTGTGTCTATCCTAAGTTAGTCGTGCATTCATACAGACGTCTCCAACTCTAATTCATTATCACATGGCTCATTCTAATCTCCTCCCTTGCTCTCTGTAATCTTCCACAGCAACACTGGGAGATCTGGCTCCCAACATCCAACACCCAGTTACTTAATTGTTCAGTACCACTGTATATGTACAGTATACCAAAAGAAACAACTCTACCAACCTGACCCAAGTACTTATATAGAGTTTATTTTGCTTTTAGTTCACAGATTCCATTCATTTCCAAAATTACTTAGGTTACCTTTTCTCCCTACGCCCTTCATGTAAGGTTGCTTCATATATTTGCAGTATGGTTAGATTTGTTTCATACATTTGTAATATAGATAGTTCTTTCAAATTCTGCATTCCATCCTGTGATACCCTGACCTCTAAAATAGCTTTCTTTAAAAATTTGCATACAGAAAGTTTCACTCTAAAAAGTTTCACTGCCAGAAAGTTCTAGGTATTTTGACATATATAACGTCATATATCCGCCATTGCAGTATCATATAGAATTGATTTTTACTACCTTCCAAAAGGCATTTCATGTATTCAATGCTCATCTAATTCTCCTATACCCCCCAAATCCCTGGCAACCATTGCTCTTTTTAACCATTGCTATAGTTTTGACTTTTCCAGAATGTCATATAATTACTTTTTTTGATAAGCATAATTATTAGTTTGCATTAATTAAGTATTCACCCATGGGTTATCCCTATGCTATCTGCTCTTCAGCTACCACCTCTGTTTGTTTATTTGTTCTGTTTTGTTTTCATTCTCAGACCATGTGATGGAGGTAGAATGATCATCCTTAATTTATAGGCGAGGAAGCATACAATAGCTAAGGACTGCCTCTAAAATTATACACAGCTAGCAAGAGGATATGTCCCTTTAAAACAAGGGCTATTTGGGGTGTCTGGGTGGCTCAGTCATTCAGTGTCTGCCTTCAGCTCAGGTCATGATCCCAGGGTCCTAGGTGGAGCCCTGCATTGGGCTCCTCCACTCAGTGGGAATCCTGCTTCTCCTTCCCCCCCCCCCCCCCGTTGTGTTCCTTCTCTCACTGTGTGTCTCTCTGTCAAATAAATAAATATGATTTTTTTAAAAAATTAAAAAATAAAAAAGGGTTATTTGACTTTAAAACCAGTGTTTAAGCAATATATGATGCTGCTAAATTCATACTCAGAATTGAGAAAATTAGAGACAGAATGTGTACTTCACAGTGCTTCTTCATTCTAATAGACCTGGGCACAAAACAGTGGGGCTTCTTCACAACTCCAAACATACATTACCTTAATAGAAAAAACATATTTATACTGAAAAAGAAGGAAGGAAAGAAGAAGCAAGGCAAAAGGGAGGAAGGCAAGCATATCAGGTCCAGGAACAAGATCACTGACTCTTAGATTTTGCTAAAAACCATGCTTCTTCCTAAGGGTGTATATGAGTGACCATTCTGTTGACTTATAATGTCCATCAAGTTCTACCCAATCTGGAAAAGTAAGCCCACTGCAGGGTATACATTTGTGTATGACTTTTTCCCTCAGGGGATTGTGGTGTTCAACACTGATACAATTCACTCATATTCTCAGTTTACTCAAGAATATAATAAATGT